>CAUYSK010127611.1:0-17494 GCA_963575035.1 Avahi laniger
GCTCTTGCTCAGGCTGGTTTCAAACTCTTGAGCTCAAACAATCCACCCGCCTCGGCCTCCCAGAGTGCTAGATTATAGGCGTGAGCCACCGCGCCTGGCCAACACTTCCTTTTAAACAAAAATAAAACAGGCCTCGGCCTCAGAGTTGTCCTCAGCAACATCCAGCTC
This sequence comes from Avahi laniger, assembly GCA_963575035.1. Taxonomy (NCBI): domain Eukaryota; kingdom Metazoa; phylum Chordata; class Mammalia; order Primates; family Indriidae; genus Avahi; species Avahi laniger. The sequence goes on from CAUYSK010127611.1 coordinate 169, forward strand.
TAATTTAATTGGTTTTTACAATTAGCTTTCTATTTAAGGTAGATATAAATTTAAAATTTATGATATAAAATTTCCTTTAAAAATATTTTTCGGCAAAAAAAATAAAATAACTGATTTAAACAAATCAGTAGCCTGCCCTTACCCATGATTTTCCTTTCGACGGTTTCAGTTACCTGCAGTCGGTACAATAAGATATTTTGAGAAAGAGGAGAGAGAGCGAGAAGGACCACGTTCACGTCACTTTCACTACAATATATTGTTATAATTGTTCTATTTTATTATTAGTTATTATTGTTAATCTCTTACTGTACCTAATTTATCAATTAAACTTTATCATAGGTATGTGTATAAGAAAAAACATAACATTATATAGGGTTCAGTGCTACCTGAGTTTTTAGGCATCTACTGGGGGTCTTGGAATGTGTCCCCCGTGGACAAGGGGACTACCTGTAGATAGACAGTCGTGCAGGTGTATTCAAATATGGCAAGCAGTATGCATGTGGCACACGGTTATTGAACATTTTGGTCTCTAGAGAGATGCAGACACCCCCAGGAGGAGTGGTACCCCCAAAAGACTCTTTCGAGACCCTCCAATCACTGCTTTACTGGCTCTGTGTCTTAGGGGGATTCCTCCGCTTGTCTTCCGTGTACTCCTGGGTTTTCAGCTCCTCAAAGTATCTCTCAGGCCTCAGAATCTCTGCCGGTGTCCAACACAGGGCCTGGAACAGGGAAGGGGTCATTCGCACAGTGCTAAGAGGCCCGAGGCCAGAGGTCAGTCTCCGTAAGGAGCCAGGGGACTCAGTTCCGGTCCCGACACGCCACCCTCACAAGGCCCTGGACAAGTCCCTCAGCCTCTCTGAGCCTCCATCTCCTTACTCACCTGCCTCTCAGTGGCGTTTCCAGGACATGAAGTATGTGAGAGGGGTTTGAAATCATACATGTCTGAAGGGATTACTGATGTTGTTATTGGTTGTATCAAAAATCCCGAGTCACTGAAGACCTTCCCAGTGTGGACAACCAGAAGTGAAAATGAGGCTGGAGGAAAACGGGGAGGTGAGATGGGAGGAGAGGCAGGAGGGCTGGGCCCCTCCTTCCCAATTTGATCTGGGTGTGGGGCCCTCTGGAAAATGCCCTTGTGACCTCAGGAAAGGCCTTCCCTGCCACTGCGGCTGCCCCATGATGCCTGGTACAAAAAGCATGATCTAGGGGCGGAAACCTACCTATAACAGGTACAATGAATACCATTCAGGTGACGGGCACACTAACAGCCCTGACTTAAGCATTATAAAAGCTATCCACGTACCAAAAATATTTGTACCCCCTTAACATTTTGAAATAAAATAAACAAACAAAAAACAAACGAAAGCCAAACAAACAAACAAAAAAGCCTGGTCTTTGGAATCACATGACCAGTGTTCAAGTTCCAGCACAGCCGCTTGCTGGCTGGGTGACCTGAAGCAAGTTACTTAACCTCTCTGTGTCTCATTATTCTCACTGCTAAAATGGGGCCAGTGCCAACCCCCCAGGGCTGTTGTTTGAATCGAATGAGATCACACATGCATACGCGAGGTCTGACACGTAGTAAGTGCTTGGTCAATATGGGCTTCAGGGAACTCTGCAGGTTCCTGGAAGGAAGACACCGAAGTGATTCAGGTGCATGATGTCATCTGTAGCACTCGATTCCTCATTCGGGAGAACCGGCCTCCCCAAAGCTTTACTGACCTGCGGCCAGAGCTGGGAAGTTAGAGAGTAAAACTGCAGATGGCAGCTTCCAGACCCGGCTCCACCGTCACCCTCCCACCCCATTACACCCAAAGTAGGAGCCAATCCTGCCCCTCAGGGCCCCGCTCTTTGAGACGAGGGGAGCTGGAGGCAGAGAGGATATTTGGAGGAGCAGCCAAGTGTTCTTTGACTCATAGAAGAGCCCGGGGCCCGAGGGGCCAGCTGGAGGTCCGCTGTCTGTCTGCCGAAGGCTCCGCTAGACTTTGTGTCTCCTCCACCCCTGGGAATCCAACCATAAGAGGAACTAATCTGGCTCCCCTCTGCACCCCTTGCCCCCAACACAGTTTCCTTCCTGTGTTCTCTGGGAGATGAGAGCTGGGAAGGGAGGGATGCGTCGGGGGAGGCTGGTCCAGCTCAGCTGGGCCGCATCTGCATCCTTCGCAGTGGCCTCCCCATTCCCACTTTAAACTGAGAGGGGATGGGAGAGTCCCAGTTCTTCCCAGGAAGCAGTGACATGACTCACTTCCCAGGACAAGCCATGGAAGAATGCAGCCTTTTTTCTGGGATACTCATATAGAACTGTGGAACTCATTTTCTCACCTTTGAATCGCAAAAACGTGAAATAGCAAGTTTTGTTTTTTTTTTTTTTGAGACAGAGTCTCACTTTGTTGCCCGGGCTAGAGTGCCATGGCATCAGCCTAGCTTACAGCAACCTCAAACTCCTGGGCTCAAGCAATCCTTCTGCCTCAGCCTCCTGAGTCGCTGGGATGTGCCACCATGCCCGGCTAATTTTTTCTATATATATATTTTTAGTTGTCCAGATAATTTCTTTCTATTTTTAGTAGAGACGGGGTCTCGCTCTTGCTCAGGCTGGTCTCAAACTCCTGACCTCGAGCGATCCACCGCCTCGGCCTCCCAGAGTGCTAGGATTACAGGCGTGAGCCACTGCGCCCGGCCGAAATAGCATGTTTTAACAGAAAACTCCAACATAACAGTGGCTTAAACAAGATAGAATTTACTTCTCCTTCACATAAACTCATTCTGGATGTAAGCAGGCCAGGGATGGTATGGCAACCCCACAAAGTTTTCAGGGATCCAATTTCCTTTCAACTCAATCTCATGGTCCAGGATGACTTGCAAGAGCGCCTACCATCACGTTCGAGTTTCAGACAATGCTTGGCAGATAGGGAAGAAGTAAGACATGCACCTTCCTTTAAGGATACTGCCCAGAGGTCAAACCCAACATATTCACTTACACCCAGACCCTGAGAAGTCCTAAGGGGCAGGGACTGGTGAGAACTGAGTTACAAGGCCACAGCCAGCTCCAAAGAAGACTGAGAAATGAACTCCTTTATCAGGGTGACATTGAGTCCCATCTGTCTCATCCCACAGCCACTGTCCTGATTCAGGCCACCCTTAACTCTGCAATAACCACATATATGGTCTTCCTGTTTGTAGGCCAAACCCTCCACCTGCCCACAGTTGTTTTTCCAAAATATATATCTAGCTATATCACTCCCTCACTCAAGAACCTGCCATGGCTCCCTAGAACCCTTGGAATGAACTATGAACTCTCAGCATGGCCTTCATAGCTCTTCACAACCTGACTCCAGCCTTCCCTTCCAGCCTCGCCTCCTGGCAGAGCCCCTCCCCTACTCTGCACACAGTCTAGCCCCACCGGATTCCTCAGTCTTCCTCACATAAGCCACATCTTGTCAAGACACTGTCTTTGACCACAGTGTTCTTTCTGCCCTTCTATTCCTGATGACCTGCAATGCATCCTGTGAGATGTTGTGCAGGCATTACTTTCTCCATGGGAGACCTTTCTTGCTGTCTCTGTGGACCTCCTCAGAAGTCTCTGGAACACTCTAGCCTTCACATGCCTGAAGGCACTCGAGAGGACAGGCCACCTGGAGCGTTCAGAGCTGCTCACCTGCCCGCGACCATGAGTCTGCGTCAGAGGCCCTGGCAGTTTTGTTTTGCACGGACTTGGGATCGTTTACGACAATCTTGAGTCTTTCCCTCTGGACGGGAAGTTCCTCAAGGGCCATTACCATCTGGGTGTCCCCAGCACTAAGCCCAGAACTGGCACTGAGAAGGGCTGATTCACGAAGGACCCACAGAACACGCAGTTTCTTCTCTCCCCCATCCCCAGCTCAAGCCAACCCTGTCAGGGGCCCCCACTCTTTGTCGGGGGGCCAACTCAGAGTCTGCCGCGAAGGTCCGCTAGTCCCGCTGATTTGCCCAGCCCAGCCCCCCTCCCTCTGAAGTACAGATGACAACTGGCCAGGGCTAACACTCCAAGGGATGACATTAAAATGGAACAGACACAGGCCCTCACAGGGTCCTCACCCACATCCACGCTGCTCCACTTATGACATGTTTAGTCTATGCTGTCTCCAATGACCGCCGGATCGCTAACAGAGGCAGCGTCATTCCTGACAATGACAGAAGCCCCTTGCCATCCCATGGGCCCTTGGGATCAGGGTGAGTGCTGTCTCTCCTGCCAAGCTGACACTCCAGAACTTCACCCTGCTGCCAGCTCTGAGACGCCGGGTGACAGCCATCAGGGCCAGACTGGCTGCCTCCCCAGACAGCAGCCTCTGGACACAGTGTGTGGAGGGTGGGGGCTGCTTCCTCTGCCTCTGAAGACACAGGGACCCCAAGTGCCTCCCCCAGTTGCTCAGCGAGGTCCTTCGACTGCTACCCAGAAAGCAGGCCTTGTTTTTTTCCTTTGGGGGAGTTCCTGCAGGAGACTTTTGTCACACTGCCACCTTGAAGACATGGCTAGAGTATTAAAACTTCCTTCCCCAAGAAGCCTCAGTCCCTGGTTCTAGGGCCCTGCTCCCCTCCCCTTTTACAGAATCTTCCAGCTGGGCTTGGCAGGGATGGTTAGGATTCCGAGGCCAGGGAGATCCAATGTTTATTCCCCACTTTTGTACACGCATGCACCCGCGTGCGCGTGCACAGACAAACACCAGCATCCTCTTCCTCACCCGTTGTGCTCCCACAGCACCCTGCACCTTGACCGTGGTCCTTCAGAAGCTAATCGTAATTATCTGTGAGTGTCTGTGAACGAGGACCGTCCCTGCCGTCTTCCTCCGTGCCTGGGACAGGGCAGAGGCTCGGGGACACCGGTGCCCTCTTCTCTTCCGTCTCCCCCCAGATCTTCGCTCCATGAAGAAGGGGGTCTTTGAGTTGGCTCCACCCTTGGAAGCCGAGGAATCCTGCAGAAGATGCTCCTCTTCTGAGATGGCTTCCCCGATTGCCCACCGTGTGGGTTCTGCTTGAAGCTTGGTGGAAATTTGTTTCCTCCAGGAAATAATCATGGTAGCTGCAGTTATTAAGCACTTACAGGGTCCTGTGCTACATGATCGGCTACCACTTCCTTATCTAGGCCACACAGCCAGCCTCTGAGATGAGTTAAAAAGCAGCAACTTGCCCAAGGTTCTGCAGCTGGTGAGAAGCGGGCTCTTAACCCCTGCCTGACACTGCTTCCTTCTACAGCTGCAGCCGGTCCTTATCCGCCTGTCTCCCTTCTGCTCCTTGCTGGCTGTGGCCTTGCATGAGGGAGTTCACCTCTCCAAACCTCCAATTTCTTGTCTGAAATGTGGAGACAATAATACTAATACTTCCCTTGAAGGCGGTTGGGAGATCTCTGTATGTTGAGCATAGAGAGCAGGGAGCCTGGCACACAGTAGGTGCTACATGGGCAGCAGCCACCACCTGCCAACATCCCTCAGGCCACCCCGGCAGAGTAGGGGAGGAGAAAGGGGTGACCTGCTGTCTGGTCTGAGTAGACCCACCCAGCTGTCGACTGCGACAGCTCCGAGCTACTGGCGGGCTCTCTGTTTCTCCGAAGGCTCCGTTCCACATCACAGCCAATTAGTCACAAATAGCTTCCTCTCCTCGTGTATCACTTACGCTACAGAGAGAAAGGGATGATTGTTCCTGAGGAGGAAGGTCTTCCCGGCCCCTCTCACCAGAGCAGCTGACAGACGCAACGGGGTTGAGAAGAGGGCTTAGGAGGAGAAAGGGGCACAGTCATGGAAATGAGGATGCACGTGGGAAGGCACCGGCGAGTGTCCACCCCCGGTGGGCAGCAGACAGGCAGGGGACAAGGGCTCCGAAAGGGCCCTGGGCTGTAAGAGCAGGAAGGTAGCTATGGGTGCCGGCTCGTGAGGCCGATTCCTCGATTCCTCGATTCCTCGATTCCTCGACAGCAGCTTGTCAAGCAGCCCCCAGCCGGGGAGGGACTGCCCCCTTGCTGGGCAGCTGGAGCACAGCAGGTGCCCGGCCCCTGGATGTCATAAGAGCTGCAGACACAGACACCACTGGGATCCAAACAAATGCCCCTCTTCAAAGCTGCCGTGGCTGGCTCTCCAGCACCCAGTTTTCCGGAAAGCCCAGGCTGTCAAGGCTGGAGCTGGAAGGGCCTGGAAGGAGAGACTCAGTGACAAGGGGGCTATCTGGACATGAGGTGATGGCTGTGGTCCCCAGAGCCTCCATATGTCCTTGGTGGTCCTTGACTTTGCTGCCACCACTACGCTAGGTCCCTCCATTAAAGCATAGGGCCAAGCATGCACAGAGTCCCTTTTGTCACTCCTCTTAGCACAGCTGAGACCAGCTGGCATTTTCACAAAGGCCTTTACTAAATACTAAGGGAGAACAAAAGGGAAATAATTACAGAAAACACGAAAAACCCAGCCCTGGCTGCCAAGTTCCCAAAGTACAGGTTTCCATTCCTTTGGTGACAACACGTCGCCCCAGAGGCCTGGGACAAGGCCGTGGCACCTCTCCTGACTTCCCTTGTTCCCAGCCCTTGTGGTGGGTGCCATCTTGTTTCCCACCCCTGGGAGCCACTTGGTCACCCATGGGCTCTTGTCCTGGCCCCGTTCCAACTGGGCCCTACCCTGGGCCTCCCACTGGGTTCTGGGCTCTAGCCTGGGACTTGAGCCTTGTTCCCTGGGGGCTGGTGGGACTGTGGTGACCAGCCCAGCACATGATTACACAGTAAGAGAAGGTGGCACTCCCCTGCTCCCTCCCTCACCCTCACCAGAAAGGCCCACCCAAGTTGAAAAGTCTTCAGTGCAGGTTCCAGGAGGGGGTACCTCTGAGTAGCTGAAGGGCATTTGAGTAAGGAATGGGCAGACTTAGGACATTTCCCCCGTGGGGAAAAGAGTAGACTCTGAGGACTGGTCCAGCTCAACACACACCAATTAAGCCCTACTATGCACCAGGCACTGAGCGAGGTGCTGAGAATATGGGGTGAACAAGAGACACAAAACCTGCCTCTTACATCTTACAGTCTCTGACGCAAGACAGATAAGCAACCGGACGACTGTGATACTGAGGGCCAGGTGCCAGGAGGGAGGGGCATTCCAGGTGCCGGCGGAGCCTGGCTGAGGGGCATCTTACCCAGTGTTGGTGGTCAGGGAAGCCATAGGATCCCGCCTAGAAGAAGTGCCTAGAGAGAAGGGCTCCGGGTCGAGGCTGGGGTGGGCCCACAGGAAATCCCAGCCTGGGAGGCAGGAGGAGAAGGCGGAGGTGGCCAACCAAGCATCTCATTGCTGGGGATGCCGGGTAGCTGGTGGCTATGATGCATGCTCGGCCTGTGAAGTGAAAAGGTCTTTGGCCTGGAGCTGCCCATTGTTGCTCTCTCTGCCAGCCAGGGAGAAGGAGAGTTTAGTCCTTGGACGTTCCTCTTCTCAGCCACCTTTGACCGCACCCAAGTCCAGGGCCCAGGAACAGGGTCAGAAGGAGAGGGTACGTACCCAGGGCCACTTGAGACACCTCTCCAGAAGCAGATGCTGAATTGTTGTTAAGACAGAAGCAAAGGCCAAGTTGGGGAAACGTTTGAAAAGGCTAGACCAAAATGGGAAAGGGAGTGAGGATGCTGAAGCCAAGAGATTGAGATGAGTCAGGGCAGGTGTTTCGGGCTAAGACCATGACTAACAGCAGGTATGGGAAGACCTGTGTCTGTGGGCAGCCTTGGGAGCCGGGGCTGACATGGCCACCTGGCCTGCAGCCTGGGAGCCAGGGCCGCTCAGGGTCCCCTGTATTGTCACAGCCCCAAAGTGTTTCTGCAGCCCAGCCCTTCGAGTTTATCTGCACTTGCCCGACTCTCTGCCAACAGGTCAGTCCTTAGGAGCAGGGCCTCTCCCTCTCCTACATCAACCATCCAGAGTTTGTCAAGCACCCACTCTGCTCCAGCAATCGAAAGATCCAGAAAAGTTTGGAGACATTGGCCCTGCCTTCAGGGTACTTGCAGTCTGGTTGGGAGACAGAGCTCGTGCTCACTGGAGAAAGATCTAGGCTTGATCCCCATCACTGTTCCTTTCTTAGTAGCTAAATGACTATTGGCAGATTAAACTCTCTGGGCCTCCATGTCCCCATCTTCAAAATGGGAATGATTAAAACTTCCTTCATAGGTTGTGGTCAGAATTCAATGAGCCGAGCTATTTAAACCACCAGGCACACTGCTTGGCATATAAGAGGTGTTCAATAAATATTAGTTCTCTCCCTGAGACAGCAGTAAATGATTGTGGTGATAAACAACTGTGTGGAATATGGGCACTGACTCTGCCGTCCCCTCAGCACCTGGAGCTACTCCGAGGTCACTACCCCAGTGACAGTAGAGAACTGATTGCCTGGACTGTGACTATGAGAATTAGTGCTTGTGTACACCTACACATGAACCTCTCTATCCTCTTGTTCCTCTGCAAGTGGCAGAGTATAAAATTTTTTATTTTTTGTCCGTTTTGTGTCCATTCTGTCAAGGACTCTGCTCTGTAACTGTAGTATTTTTATTTCTCTAATACGAATGAAAAATTGAATTAGAAATCACGCCCAACAGCTACCATTTCTTGCATCCAGGAAGGCCAGTAATATGACGTAAGTACTATCATGATTCCTGTTTTATAGATGCAGAAGCAGGGCGCTGAAAGCAAAGGAAGTCACTTGAGGCTACGTGTGGTCACAAATGGAGCCACGGTACAGGGAGCACAGCTGCCGGCACACCTGCCCTGGCCTGGGTGTGAGCAAGAATGAACCTCTGTTCAATCCGTGGAAATTTTGGAATCCTCTTGGTCTCCACCACCTTGCCTACCCTAGCTAATTCATCTCACAACCAGGAAGCCAGGCTTAGAAGGGTAAGGTCCCCAGTTTAGTGACAAAACACTGAGGTGCACTTGTGAGAATCACAGGATTGCCCAAAGTGTGGAGTTCACTCAGGAGGGAAGAAAGAGAGCTTTGGCATCCTCAGCCAGCTGTGTCCCCAGCCCCCCATGAATGTAAACTTTGAGGGACCCTCCACATCACATTCCCAGCACCTGGAGCAGTGCCTGGAGCATAGGCGGGCTCAAGCGATATGTGTCAAACAAAAGAAGGAATGAATGAATACAAACGCACACACATACACAACAGATACACTCCTATGTGTAAGTGTGTGAAACATCCAGTTACAGACAAGCATATACAATGCAGATTCTTAAATACACACACACTTGTGCACAATACACACCCAGGTCCACATACCCAGATCCAAATCCAAAAAAAGACACACATAAACACATACTATGTATACACAGATGTTGTGGGCAACATATATGATACAGATTTCTACAAACACACATCTCTACTCACCTTTGTACACACGCACCACGGCCCTCCACAATGACCCAGGGCCCAGAAAGGCGTCTGTTTACCCCAAGAGCCCTAGCATGTTGGAGCTCATCAGAAGGTTCTTTGCAGCCTCCGCTCAGCTGGCCGGTGACTGGCCCCAGGCTCTTGGACCTCTGGACTTAGAGCTGGCCAGGCAGGGAGGCAGCTTCTCTGGCAGCCCCTCGTGGGTGGGCAGGCAGGCAGCGGACACAGAGGTCACCGGGGCGAGAGCCAGGGCTGCCCTGGCCTCCCTGCTCCAGGCTGGAATGTGAGCTGTAAGGGCCACCTCCCAGGCCTTCCTCCTCCCCCACAGCCACCCCCCAGCCCCAGGCCCAGCCAACTCGTGACTCCCAATCCTGTCAGGTTCTTGCAGCCAGGGAGGTGGGAACAGAGGGCAGTGAAGGTGGTGGTGGTAAAGAATGATCGAGGACAAGGGAGGGCACACACAAATGCCCAGAGGTAGGCACAGTCATGCATAGAAACGTGTCCAGATTTTCACACACAGAGATAGACACACATGCGCAGAGACAGGCAGGCACACAAACTCACAATCCCGCTGAAATACACATTCAGACACACTTCCAAACATATCCAGAGACACAGCAGACACACACACACACATAATCACACAAGCGTACAGAGACACCAAGAGACTAGACCCACACAGAGTCATATTTGGACGTACAGTAGGCACACGCAGACAATCAGGACACCCAGAGACTCAAACGCATAGCACATGTGTATCTTCGCAGCCACGCACAAATGCCCACGTGCATGCACAGACACACGCAAAGACCTTGTCAGGGGGCAGCAGTTCCTCCTCTGTCTAGGACCAGGAGGACCCCTGGGTTAGGCCACTGTCCACCCCACGTGGAGAGGTGGGCTGGCCTCCAAGGGTGGCCCTGGGAGGACTGCATCCCCCAGAGGAAGTAGTGCTGACACTGGGCAGGTGGCCTGAGGTGTCTCCCCTGGGCAGCCCACAGCTGGGCTGCCCTGCTGTCTGAGTGCCCCGGGAGGAGGGTGGTGTATGGGATGGAGAGACGGTGCTGGAGTCATGTGGCTTGGGTTGGGTTTTGTCTCTGCCAGTTGCTGGGACACACAGGGACACAGGCGAGCACATTACACACACTTTCCAAGAGTGCGTATGTGCTCTACATGCAGCAGAGGCACTCTTGGAGGCTCGGTTTCTTCATCTATAAAATGGGGTTAGTCATTCCTTCTCTCCTGAGGAGTATCTGGATGGCATAAGAGGCCGTGAAGGGCCAGACCAAGTTGCTGCTTCCCAGGGATCCGGCGCTGCGGTTCCTACAGAGGCCGCCAAAGTCTTGAGCCCTGATGACAAACGCTGGGCTCCACACCTGGATGCCCCGGCGCGAGGCGGATGGCCCAGAAGAGCCCTGTCGCGGGGCTGGCACCGGCGGAGCGTTGGGATCTGCTCCAGGAGCGCCCGTCGCCGCCCCGCGGAGTCCCGCGCGCTCGGGCCGCGCGGCCGCCAGCCCCGGGCCACCCGCTCGCCGCTCCCGGGAAGCGGGTCTGGAACCTCGTCTGCGGTGGGCGGGGCCGGCCTGCAGCCCCGCCCCGCCTCGGGCCCCTGAAACCCAGTCGCAGACAAGCTTCGGTCCCAGAAGGGAGCCGCTTCTGAGAAGGAAACTGCATCTTCCACTACTGCCCCGCCACGAGAGGACCTGGGGTCGCGCTGGGCGCCGACGGACGCTCCGAGCGCCCCCACGCCGCCCCGCCCGGCCAGTCGCGCCCCGTCAGGTTCTCCAGCCACAGCCGTACCTGCGGGCTCCTGGCTGCCTAGGACTTCCAGAAGATGCTTGAGCCACCGGCCGGGGACTCGGGGCAGCAGTGAGGGGGGCATCCAACGCCCCACTCACCTCTTCTCCTCCTGTGCCAGGGGCTTCCCCGGGGGATGAGCATGGTGGTTTTCCCTTGGAGCCCCCTGGCCTGGGACGTCTGAGAAGATGCCTGCCATGAGGCTGTTCACTTGCTTCCTGCAGCTCCTGGCTGGGCTGGCCCTGCCTGCTGTGCCCCCCCAGGTAAGAACTACCCCCACCCCCAGCCTGACTCCCCGGTCTTCCCATCCCAGCACTGGAATCAGGGGGCTCCGAAATCACAGACCCACTCCAGGGAGCAGCAACTCCAAGGATGTCTGCACACTTCCTAGGGGCCAGGCTGGACCTGCAGTGTCTGGGAAGAGACCTCAAGCTGGGCTGTCCTCAGGTCCTGGGGACTGTCTTGGTGGGGGCAGGGAAGCCACAGGGAAGGAGGAAGGTTTCCTGTCTGGCCCCTGGAGCCTAGTGGCTTTGCTAAAAGCATCTGTCCACTAATCCCAGGCAGGACCCTGGCCTTGTGGTCAGGGTCGAGGCCCCATGACCAGCCAGGCATCCCCAGGACCTCTGACCTGGCCTGGTGGGGGGAAGCCTGCTGAGGAGGTTAATGGAAGGGAGGCTGGGCCCTGCCAGCATCGGGGCTCAGGGCTGAGCTGGGGGCTCCTGGGTGGGCTGGGGGCGAGATAAGGGGTCCCACTGTGCCCTCTCTCCTGGGTGGAGGAGGTCCTGAGTGTAGGGCCTGGGGAAGTGAGCAGGGCCCTTTTCCCAGGAGCCGGGTGAGTCTGGCTGGGAGCCAGCCTGGGCAGCAAAATCTTGACAAAGCCAGTGAGCTCCCTTCCCACCGCACTGCCCTGCTGCCCTGGAGTCCCCAACCCCAGCCCAACAGTGGGTGGGCTGGGCAGTCCCCCTAGACCCAGCAGGCCAGCCACCCGCCTGCCTGCTGCAGGGCTGGCCAGAGGTGTAATGTTACCGGCAGCACCAGCTCATGGCGCCACCCGCTCCAGCCCCTCAGCTCCCACCAGCTGATCACCTCCCCCTGGGCTCTGGCACCCAGCCAAGGCGGGCTGTGCAGGGCCCAGCATGGCTGGCCTGGGGGCTGGGTAGAAGGGGGGACCCACAAGATTGCAAGATCTTTGGGACATAGCCCGCAAAGGCCTCTAAAAGCTCCTGGCCTCCCACCCTTTTCCTAATGAGGAAACTGAGGCCAGAGAGGAGTGGAACCTAGCCAGGGTCCAGTGGGCTTTTAGATGTACCTGGAAAGAGGCTGCTCTGTGACAGGGTAGAATGTGTGCCATGAGTGAGAAGGAGCTCAGAGGGCCTCTACCTTCTTGTCATCACACCTGGCCCCAGAGTGCAGAGCCCCAAGGTGCCCCCCTCATCTCTGCAATTTTCTGTCCACAGCAGTGGGCCTTGTCTGCTGGGAACAGCTCATCAGAGGCGGAAGGTAAGCTGGCTAGGCTGGGGGTATGCATGCTCACTCCTCTCTTCTTTCCTCCCAGGCCTCCGCAGAGGATGGGAAGGGGTTGGTAAGAAGTGTGGGTGCACGCTGATAAAAGCTGGGGAGAGTCTACAAGCTAGACATCCTGACTGATGAAGTTGGCAGAGCCTGAGAAATCCCCCCGTTGTGACCCAGAGGCTGAGAGAAGTGTATTCCTGGCCAGGGTCTCCTAGCACACGGAGAGCAGGGTGCTGGGGCCAGTATATTCAGGGTTTGCCCGGCTGAATCAGAGCCCTTTCCCAGCACGATGTAAGGGTGCAGATAAGGTCTCGGAGGGCAGGGTGGGCAGTGAGTGCTGGGGGCCAGAATGGGGGTCTGGGAGCTGGACATAGTGGGCAGGCAGTGAAGAGGATCAGGGAGGGGCAAGGGGCCCTCCCCAGCAGCCCAGCCCTGTGGAGCTGCAGGGATCTGACCAGGCCTTTCCATTGATTACAAACAGACAGACCATGAGTCGCGCCCTCCCTGGCCCTTCCACTCCCGCCCTGGGTTACATCAAGAGGGAATCTTCAAAGGGCAATGAGACATTTGCCAAAGAGACATACGTGCAGAAGGCAGGAGGCCAGTGCCAGGCCCCCTGCCTCACTCCTCCCTCCCTGCCTCTCCCAGACGTGCAGAGTGGCCACACACCACTGCTGAGGGTTCCCACGACGCCGTGGGAGAAAGAGCATGTGGGGACGTGCACATGCACACGCGTGATAGCTGTCTGGAAACACCCTCTGCTGGCCTGCCTGCCCGGCCACCCGCCTGCCTGCCTGGCACCCAGCCCTTCCCGGGCCTGGCCATGCTCTGATGCCTGAGGCCCAGGCCCCTTGGCCACTGAGCAGGTGGGGGAGGTAGCTGTCCTGACTTCATTGCCACCCCCTTCCTGTGCCCTCTGGCACAATATGATGCTCTCTGGGATTTGGGAAGGGACCCATCCCCCACCTCCACATCATGCCCTTTTTGGTGCTTTTCATGTAGTTCTGGCAACAGCTACCAAAGATGTCTGAATCTCAGTTTCCACATCTGTGAAATGAGAGCATTAGACTACATGGTATCTAAGGGTTCTTCCTTTCCTAAGGGATCTGTTCTTTGACTCCATGGAGAAGACAAGGGTGCATATATTATCCAGGGTCCAGGGTGAGGAGGCTTGCAAGCGTAGATTCATTAGGTCAGCTCACCTGTCATCCTGATCAGTCAGGGAGCCTGTGTTGTGCCAAGGGAAGTACAAGTTGACTTGGACCCCAGTTCTGAAAATCTGAACATGCCTTCCACTCCTGCTAACACCAGAGCATGGCCAGCTGTGGACATTGATTTTTACTATTACTGTTCATGGCTGGGCATTTTCTGCAGTTCCATCCTGACCGCAGGCTGTGCACTAGGAAGGCATTAGGATTCACATTTTATAGATGCAGACCCTGAGGCCCAGAGAGGCCCTAGGGGTCGCTTAAAGCCTCAGAAACGCCTCAGTATATCTGGCAGAACCGGAGAGCTCCCAACAGCTCAGTGGCGGAACAGGCATGAGCATGGTGTCCCTTGTGGCAGGCTGGCTGTGTGCCCTGCCAGTGACCATGGAAAGGACACCTGCTGGGCTTGGGCTGGTGGCCAGCGGCTCTGCCCAGCTCTGTAGCCCCTCCCCAGCAGCTTCTGCAAAAGCTTGCTCTTGGAATTAAACAGTTTCTTTCTTGGGTCTCCCCTGTCCTGGGTGGCAGCTGGGAGGTAGGTAGCCAGGTGGGAGGCTTACCCACAGGGCCAGCCCCAGGACCAGCCCCTGGGGAACCGCGCAGCCCTGGCCTGGCGCCTGACTAGGCCTCAGCCTCCCGTTCCTCCCGCCCCACTCCCACCCCCACCCGGAGCAGGTCTGGGCCAGCGGAAGTGCTCTCAGGAGCAGCTGAGCGGAGCTCTTTCCTGAGGGGCTCAGCCACATCTGGGAGCGGTCACTGTGCTCCCTCAGCCCGGCCCCTCACCCCGCCCCCTTTGTTTCTCCCTCACACCCAGCCTGGGGCCTCCAGGGATCAATTGCCCTCTTTCCCGGTGGCTGCCAGGTAAACCAAGCCCTGACCCACCTCCTTCTGAGCCCTCTCCCAACACAGTTTGGCCAAGGGGCTGGGAAAGTGGCAGATTTTAGGGTTTCAGGGCCCTGGAGTCTGCGTGGTGGGACGTGGGGCTTTAGACAGCTCTGCTAGAGCCGGCCATGGCCTGGACAGCCCAGCTGGGTGGGAGTCTGTCCGGGGGATTGTGGGGGCTGGGGTTCCCCTTCTCTGCTGCTGTTGCCTCCCTGATGGCTGGTCCCAGGGCAGGAGCCTGAGCCTTGTGGGTACTTTGGCAGCTGGCTATTCCTCTGCTGTTATTTGTGTTTCCAAGGTGGAGATTAAACATTTAGAGTCACGTAGTGCTCATGAAGATTTTAGACTAAACACACAGCCCGAAGAGTTGGCGATAGGGAGGTGCTCTCTGACCCGGCGTTGCGCTTCCCCTGGGCTTCGGGGCCGTTCATGAGGACAGAGGCCTTGTTTCCCACTTGGGCCCAGGGGGAACATCCGGTGGCCTGGAAAGGTAGAGTCAGGGGAGGCCTCTGGATCCGCTCCCAGCCCCGGCCCGGCCCAGCCCCAGTGGCCCCGAGCAGAGCAGGCAGGAGCAGTGGACACCCAGATAAGCACAGTTTATTGCCTCTGCGCTGCCTCCACCAGCTCCACGTGGACACACTGCCTCTTGGGTATTTTCCACCAGCTCGCAGCCTTTCCCGAGGGCCTCTGCTACGACTGAAGTTTATTTTTCTTCTGAGATTACCCTGAGGCTCATGTCCTCATACGCTCAGTGGAATGGACTTTGGCCCCTTCTGCCTCCAAGGCAGGGCCGTGGAAAGAAGTGAGGGGTTGCTGGGAGAGGCCATTGCTCCATGGCAGAAGCTACGGGGCCCCCCACAACCTGGGTCCCCGTCCTCCCCCTCCAGCTGAGATGACCACCAGATGTGGAGCAGGATGACCTGGGCCCGGGTATGTTTTTCTACGCATGGCCCAGATCCGGCTGGGCCCGGCTGGCTTGCATGCGCTGAATCACAGACAGTCTGTGAGCGTAGGAGAAACCTCAGGAGCCATCTATTCCTAGACTTCTTTCTCTCCAGCTGAGGAAACTGATATTCCCAGAAAGATTAAGTGACCACCCCAAGGTCACACAGCCAGGGTAGGGCCAGGACTAGAGGCCAGGACTCCCGACCCTGGCCACTCCCTCTGAGCCTCTGTTTGGGGCATGGCCTCCCAGGCCTGTCCCTGAAGGAGCAGCATCTTTTGAGGGATTCCAGATCAGCGCCCAGAAGATCCCATTCACAACCACCGGGACATCGTGGGGGTCAGGGATGTCCCTGATAATCCTCAGTCATCTAATCAATCGGAACGATGCAGCCTGTGTTTACGGGGCTTCTGCCGGTCCTCATAGAGCCTCAGTTTGGTTGTAAAGGAGATAAGAGTCCCCAGTGACCAAGATAAGGCAAGCCCTTGGGGCCAAGCTGTGTTCCAGGGAGGACATCTGTGCATGGTGGAATAGCTGACGAGGTGGGGAGGCGGCCGTGAGGATGGGGGTGAGCTTTATTTGGAGAGAAATGAAGAGAGGAAAGAACATCAGCCACGTGGACCGCCAAGCGCTGGAGCCCAGAGCCGCCATGCTGCCGCGCTGGCTCCGTGCAAGGGCTGGTGGGATGCAGTGACGAGGAAGGCTGGTGCACGTGGCTGGATGTGGTCTTGGCCACCAGGCAGAGGTGCTGGCATAGAGAGGGGCAGGAAATGAGGGGGCCGTGGAAGGTGTTTGAGCAGAGGACTCAGGGAAGGCAACCCTCCCTGTAGGACTCTGGAACCAACTGTTTTCTGCAAGTACCCCAAGGCAGAAGCAGCACTGGGTCAGGCCTGAGAAAGCTCCAGACGGCCTGGGGAGCTGCCAGGGCACCCTTCCCGGAGCACCACAGAACCAAGGCAGACGCAGGTGCCTGAGTTGAGAATAGAGCAGAGAGCTTGGGACACCCGAGATTCTATCCCACAGGGATGTCTGTCCAGCAGATGAGCTAAGGGGCCAGCAGGCTTCCTAGAGGGGCCACATCAGGGGCTCAGAGCAGAGGGAACCCCCTTAGGGCTGGGGGCTTCCTGAGGGAGAGGGAGTGGGCTGAGTCTGGAAGACCCGTGGGGCCTGGAGAGCCAGGTCTGGGGCTTCAAAGAGCAGGTCTCTGCTGGCCTAACCGAGCCTTCTTGCCTCCTGGCAGTGGTGCCCTTCCAGGAAGTATGGGGCCGCAGCTACTGCCGGGCGCTGGAGAGACTGGTGGACATCGTGTCCGAGTACCCCAGCGAGGTGGAGCACATGTTCAGCCCATCCTGCGTCTCTCTGCTGCGCTGCACCGGCTGCTGTGGCGATGAGAACCTGCACTGTGTGCCGGTGGAGACGGTCAATGTCACCATGCAGGTAGGGAGGCTTTCATCCTCATGTCCCTGCCTGCCCCATGGCCCGCACCCACTCAGAGGGCCGCAGAGCCTGCCCACTAGCAGGGACCCAGAGAGGTAGGAGGCAGGCCAAGGTGCCAGACCTGGAACCAGACTCCAGCATCCAACACAGGGCCCCTCCTTCCCTCATGGCTCTGAGCCCACAG
>CAUYSK010127613.1:0-18925 GCA_963575035.1 Avahi laniger
GGTATCCCAAGAATGGAAAAATAAGCACCACATGTACTCACCATCAAATTGGTATTAACGGATCAACTCATAAGTGCATATATAAGAATTATATCTATTAGATATTGGGCAGGGGGGAGGGGGGAGGAGGGAGGAGGGGACGGGTATATGTGTTCACAAAGAGTGCAATGTGCACCACGCAATGGGATGGACATATTTGAAACCTGGACTGAGGGGGGGAGGGGGGCAAGGGCAACACATGTAACCTAAACATCTGTACCCCCATGTTATGCTGAAATAAAAAAAAAACAGAGTTCTGATTTTAATGATGAAATTTCTTACCATAAATGCTATTCCTACAAATGAAAAAAAAAATTCTGACATCATTAGAGGCCAAGACTGAGCTAAAGAGAGGTAGGCTCTCCATGGAATGCTTCTGAGTCATTACATGAACAGCTGCCTCCTCCACAGCATTCAGAATGCACACTGGAAGCAGATATTACCTCCCACATAAAAATACTCATTCACGTGCAAAAAGCACATACTGATATAACTACCTTTCAAAGTAGTTGAAATGTATGCTGCTAGCAGTGGCCATTCTCATAGCATGTCCAATCACTTGGAGTACAATTGTAGCAGCATTATTAAGTTTGAAATAACCAAAAAAGTATACTAGCAGACTATTTATTATTTAAGGTGCATGAGCAAAGACTTTCAGATAGGATTGAGCAAACTACAGCTTATTAAAAGATAGTAGCAAATGAATTTGACACCAAATATAGTACATTTTGATTTTAGTGTTGCATTTTCTTCAAACTTTTCTATTGAACAATCTGAACTTCTTTTTTTAATAGAAAATGCTAAGCAATCATCTAATTGTTGTAAGCTTTAAATAAGCTTAATAATTGTTTTAGCCAACATTCAGAAGACACAATCTACTCAGTGCAAAGAATTTAACACAGCTGAATTTGTTTTATAAATTAAGTCAGGTAGAATCCAGATTACTCTGTAATAAAAAGAAGTGAAACATTCTTGTAAACTGAATAATATTACTCACGCTGAACTGTAAATCAATGCAGACTGGGCTTGACTGTAGCTATAGATGACCAGAGTGAAAATTCTATTTTTATGTTGTACATATGTGAGAAAGAGACATATCTACCTAATGTTTGAAAGTAATACAAAATTTCCCATCTTTGATATTTCCCCTGATGGATCTATATTAAAGCAATTGAGCTTTCTCTGTAAAAACTTTTCTGTTGTTTGAAAAAAATTACTTTAGTTCTTAATGCATAGCATACTGGACTTCATGTAAGCATTATATTTATTATACATTGTGAGATACATAAAATTCCATAATATTTTTTGGGAAATGTCTTTCTATGAAAGCCTTTCTAGCTGAGCAGATTCTCATTTAAGAGAACAGGAGTAAAGTGATAAAGATCTCATTGTGGTTTAAATTGGCATTTCCTAATGATTAGTGATGTTGAGAATTTTTCATATGTTTATTGGGAATTTGTCTATCTTCTTTTGAAAAACTTCTGTTCATGTCTTTTGCTCACTTTTTAATGGGGTTGTTTTTTTCTTGTTGATTTGTTTGAGTTCTTTGTAGATTCTGGATATTGCCCTTCATTGGATGTATAGTTTGCAAATATGTTCTCCCATTCTACAGTTTGTGTATTTGCTCAGTTGATTATTTCCTTAGCTGTGGCAGAAAATTTTAATTTAATCCAGTCTCACTTGTTTATTTCTATTGTTGTAAATTGCCTTTGGAATCTTAGTCATAAATTTTTTGCCTAGGCCAAAATCTAGAAGAGTTTTTCCTACATTTTTCTCAGAATTCTTATGGTCTCATGCTTTAGATTTAAGTATTTTATCCATCTTAAATTAATTTTTGTGAGTGGTGAAAGGTGGGGGTCTTATTTCATTCTTCTGCATGTGGCTATCTAATTTCCCTAGCGCTATTTTTTGAATAGGGTTTTCTTCCTCAGTATATATTGTTGTCTGCTTTGTCAAAGATCAGTTGGCTGTATGTGGAACCTTTTGTAGCTGGGATTTCTATTCTGTCCCATTGGTCTACATCTCTATTTTTGTGCCAGTACCATGCTGTTTTCGTTACTATAGTCTTGTAGTATAATTTGAATGCTGGTAATGTGATTCCTCCACATCTGTTCCCTTTGCTTAAGATTTCTTTGGCTATTTGGGCTGTTTTCTGGTTCCAAATAAAGTATAGCTTTTTTTTTTCTAGATTTGTGATATATGACATTGGTATTTTGATGAAGATTGCAGTGAATCTGCAAATCACTTTGGGTAATATGAACATTTTAACAATGTTGAATGTACTGATCTGTGAACATGATATACTGATGTACTCTTCCATTTGTTTGCATCATCTGCATGGTTTAACACGGGTTGTTGTCTAATGTCTGACACATTTGTCTTGTTATATTTTGTCCAGTTGTCTCATCTAGTTGTTTTTGACAAGAGGGCTTGTCTAGTGTCAGATGCTCCATAAAGGCCAAAGGAGTTATTTTCTCAATTGATTGTTTACAAAGTTTCTTAGATATTTCCATGCATAAAGAAGAGTGTTTTCAAAAATTAGTGCTTAAGTAACTGGATATTTGCATGACAAACAAAAGAGGACACAAAAACCCTTTGTACACATCCTCCATAGACTGGTCAAAACCACTCCGTGGTCAGTGGTCTCTTATCAGGAAGGAATACTAGTCTGTTGTTGTGTAGTAACCACAAAAGGGAGGAGCAGCATTTAGTGGCTGATTGAAATCAGGAGTGGAGCTAGACTTTTCAAAAGGCTGGTTCAGTTAAGCAAGGAAGAAAGCCAGAAAAGTTTAACAAGGGAGGGTGTGTAATGAGACATGTCTAACCCCTCATCCCACCATGGGTAGGAACTCAGTTTTAAGTTTTCTCTGAGATCCCCTTGTCCAAGAAGGGGTCCATTCAGTAGGCAGGGGTCTTAGGATTTTATGTTAGTTCACAGCTGTGAGGGTTTAGGCTCAAATGATTAAGAAGTGTCAATGGAACAAACATTTTTCTTTGAACATAGGACAATTATGAGAAATTCAAAGAGGTAATAGATTTTATTTACCCACACTCAGAAGAAAAGGCACAATTCTGAGCCCTGGAAGACAAAATGGCTTCTAAGCATCAAGTAGCCCTTCGAGTGCAATGTGCAGCCATCAGGAATGTAAGAAGACTGTAAAATTATAGATTTCAAAAGGAATGCAGATTCTCTGATGGTTTTGTGACTACATTATAATAGAGTATGAAATGACCAACACCCAGATAGTAGTAGAAATACATAATTGCACTCTAGAGGGGTGGTTGGAGATACTAGCATCTATTGCTGACTTGAAACTAAAATTATTTTATAAAATAAAATATACATATAATAAACAGAAGTTAAATGTTAGGCTAAATGAAGTTTTATCTTTTTTAAATTAATTTTTATTTATAATTGACACAATAATTTTACATATTTATGGGATACAGTATAATGTTTCAATGCCTGTATGTGTTGTATGATGATCAAATCAAGCTAATTACCATATTTATCATTTTAAACATTTATCATTTGCGGTGAGAGCATTCAAAATCTTCTCTTCTGGGTATCTTAAAATATACACTACATTGTTATTTATAGTCATCCTACTGTGTAATAGAAAACCAAAACTAATTCTTTCTAAGTGTAATTTTGTACTTGTTGCTCAAACTTTCTTGATCTTCACACTCCTCCCTAACCTCCCCAGACTCTAATAGTAAACCACTATTCTACTCTCTACTTTGATGCTTTAAGTTTTTTAGATTCCACATAGATCATCCAGAGTTCGTCTTTCTGTGTGTGGCAGATTTCACTTAACATAATGTCCTACAGGTTAATCCATGTTGCTGAAAATGACAGAATTTCATTCTGTTTTATGGCTGAATAATATTCCATTGTCTATATATACCACGTTTTCTTTATCTATTCATCTTGAAATAGGCATTTAGGTTGATTCTTTATCTTGGTTATTGTGAATAGTGCTGCAATAAGCACAAGAGTGCAAATATCTATTCAACATACTGATATCATTTTCTTTGGATATATACTCAATAATGGGATTGCTGGATTATATGGTAGTTTTATTCTTAATTTTTTGAGGAACCTCCATATTGTTTTCCATAATGACTGTAATAATTTGCATTTCCACCAACACTGTATGAGAGCTGCCTTTTTTCCACATCTTCACCAGCATTTTTTTTTTTTTCTTCTTCTGTTTAGTAATAGCCATTCTGACTGAGGTGAGGTGATACCTCATTGTGGTTTTGATTAGCATTTCCCTAACGATGAGTTGACGTTAAACATTTTTTATATGTTTGTTGAGATTTTTGTTGTCCTTTGAGACATGTCTATTCATGTCTTTTGCTCATTTTTAAATTGTATTATTTGTTCTTTTGCTATTGAATTGTTTGAATTCTTTATATTCTCTGGATATTAATCTTTTGACAGTGTGCAGTTTGCAAACTTTTTCACATTGTGTAGATTGTCTCTTCATTTTACTGATTGTTTCCTTTGCTGTGTAGAAGTAATACTTACCTATTGATAATGATCTTGAATGTAAATGAACTAAATTCTCCAATTAAAAGACATAAAGTTACTGACAGGATTAAAAATTAAAAAAAAAAAAACAAGACCCCACTATATGCCACCTTAAAAAACCCTTTTCACCTATAAAAACATGCGTAGATTGAAAGTGAAGGGATGTAAAAAGTAATATCCCATGCAAATGGAATTCAAAAACGATCAAGAGTAATTATACTTATACCAGAAAAAAAAAAGACTTTAAATTAATAAAGATCAAAAAAAGGACAAAGAAGGCCATTATATAATAACAAAGAGATCAATACATCGGGAGGATACAACAATTGCACTACCCTGTACCCAACACTGGAACATGTAAATATATAAAGTAAATATTAACAGACCAAAAGGAGAGGTTGACCCTAATGCAATAATAGTAGGGAACTTCACCACCCCATTTTCAGCAATGGACTGATTATTTAAACAAAAAATCAACAAAGAAACTTTGGAGGTAAACTGTACTCTAGAAATGGGCATAGCAGACATTTATAGAGTATTTTACCCAGCAGCTGCAGAATACACATTCTTTTCATCAGCACATGGAAGATTCTCCAGAATAGATAGTATGTTAGGTCACAAAACAAGTTTGAACAATTTTTTTTTTAAATTGAAACTATTCCAAGTATATTTCTACCCACAATGTAATAAAATTAGAAATCATCTTTTCTAATGAATGTGTTGATGCTAACACATCAAAAATTTAATTAAATAAAAGGAACATTATTTTACAGATTTAACCAGATTTATGCAAACCCATTACATCTTACATCATGAAAGTCTAATCTGCAAACAAAACATAGAGCAATCATGCTGACATACTAAGGGAATTCTTAATATTTAATCATCTCTTTATAACAAAAATATGTTTCTTTCCTCAGAATAAAAGCTTGAAAAACAAACTCTTGTCAGGAAACAAGTTGTGTGGCATTCATGCAGAAGAGGTGAGTAGATTTTTTTCTTCTTCTAACTTCAACTGGATAAAAACAATATTATCGCCAATTGTTTGTTTGTTTATTTTTTTATTATTATTATTTTTTTTATTTCAGCATAATATGGGGGTACAGATGTTTAGGTTACGTGTGTTGCCCTTGCCCCCCTCCCCCCTCAGTCCAAGTTTCAAATATGTCCATCCTATTGCATGGTGTGCATTGCATTTTACCCAGACATCTGGTAACCTTTTTTTCCTGACACAACTGCAAACTTTTGAATAACAAAATGAAACATATTTTAAACTATTGAATATTTTTGAGTGTTTTAACATTGCATGGCTAAAAGAACAAAATAACAGAAACAGTTAAGTGTTACTTTCATAAAATAATTTTCTGGACTCCTTTTTTAAACTAAATTTTCAGGGTTTTCATAATAGAAAATTCTGGAGTACATGAAATTTTCCTTTTTTTGTGTGCCATCTGTGTGATGTCTACAAAGTTTTACAGTGACAATTGACTCTCAGAGTGAGGATTCTGGGACTAGCCATAAAATTTACAGAAAAATACATTCATTGATTTTGTTTGCTGAGCAACAAAATTGTCTCTTGTATTTCTTATGGAACAAAAAGTCATTCTGGTTAATCCAGGTTTAAATAAAATATTAAATATCCTGTAGTTCTCATCTGAAAATATATTCATTCTTATGATTTTGTGTTTAATGAAGAAATGCAGTTCCTAGTAATTCTCAGTGATTAGCAATGAAATAGTACCGACAGTGTAAAATTATTAACAAATGATTGTTTATACCTCAAGATGGAGAAACAAGAGTCACTGTTAAAATTGGATCCTCCAAGAAATACACATAAAAATGTATTACACGTGTAAGAAATTTATTCCAGGACTAGCCTGTGAATGATAAGGAACAGACAGACATGAAAGGTTTCATACCATGAAGATCAGATGCCAATGCACGAAGAGAGAGGGAAAAGTTTTAGGTACAATAAGTACAGTAGTTTAAAAAAGTTAAAATGTACCACTTTTCCTATAGTAGTCTGGAAGTAAGGCAAAGAGCTGCTGAAACAGCTCTATTGTCTTCTAAATATGGAACAACCCCTGGTCAGAAGTTATCTTTTCCTGCCGCTTTCATCTTCCAGCTGGCGGGAAAGGGAAGATTACTTGGTAAAACACAAGCATTGTTCTTTAGGAGCCCACTAGGAAATAGTGTCATCTATCACATTTTCATGCTATTTACTAAAACTAGGTCACGTGCCTAGCCAAGTTGAAGGAAGGCTGGAAAATGTCCTTAGGATAGTGGTTATGTGTCCAGCCTACACCTGGGGTTTTTTGTCTTAAAGAAGGTGAAAATACTATTTGATAAACAAGGAAAAGCCATTATCACAAGTACTGACATTCAAATCTAGCATGCAATAAAATAATCCATTTTATAATATCTTTCCAATAATATCGTGTCTGAAATGAATAAAAATTTTTAAAACAAATAAACTAGAAGTTGAGACTCTATAAGGTGAAAAATAAGATTAAATCATTTGTAGATGTGATCCAGGGTAATGTTTCATTTCATTGCATTTTTCTGTTTAGATAGAAATAGACTTATACATTGTTTATATTTGCTAGTTTTCCAGAAATAGTGCAAATGTGGTTTGTGTAGGTTCTGAATATTATTTACAAGATGGTAAACAAGTGGGATGATGTTTTGAATATGGAATATCTGTATAGAAGCTATGTTCTGAGACAGTCAACATATTTTCAGGGTCCACACAACATTCACACATATGAAAGATCAGGATCTCTTGGTAGAAAGTATCTGTAATGTTTAGGGAAAAAAAGGGGGTCTACTTTTATTTTTTAGCCTCTTAGTTCAAGAATGATTAATGATTTTCTTCATTTGAATGTCTCGGACTACATTATAATAGATATTATATTAGGTTATTAAGTATGAAATGTCTGATTTCCTTAACTACTGAGTTTGACAGTTGATAGCTCTGACATTTCACTTTGACACTTTTTGTTTTATATTTATCATGAAGGTACATCCTCAGTCTTTCAAATGCACATTTTGGCTTGTGATTATCTTTCACATTTTTTAAGAGCAATTTTTGTGAAACCATGGCTAAGTCAAAAATTTGTGTTAGTTTTGAATATGAGTTCTGTCATGGAATCAATGCAGCACAGACAGGTCAAAATATCGACAAAGTATTTGGGAAGGATGCAGCTAATGAACACATAGTACGTCAATGGTTTGAGAAGTTCCATTTTGGTGATTTTAATCATGAAATTGAGCCATGTGGATGACCTGAGACCAAGGTGAATAATCATGAGCCGAAAACTGTAGTGGAAATGAATCCATCTTAACCTGTGGATGAATAAGCAGCAAGCACTGATGTTACTATTCCAACAATATTGGACTGTTTGGAACAAATCAACAGGGTAAAGAAGCTGGATAGACGGGTACCGCATGAATCAAATGAGCATCAGAAGCAAAATCGTCTGGAAGCTTGCCTTTCTTTGCTGTCATGACATAAAGATGAACCATTTCTGCACCATATTGTTATGTGTGATGAAAAATAAATTCTTTTTGACAGTTACAAGCATTAGGCACAATGGTTGGATAAAGATGAAGTGCCAAAATATAGTCCCAAACTGAATATTTACCAAAAAAGCTAATGGTGTCTGTTTGGTGCTATTATCACCAATAGAACCTGGTCAATTGATTACAGTGGATGTCAACTACAACCAATTGGACAAAATGATGAGGATGCTTGTGATTAAGCAGCTGAGATTGAGCAATAGAGACTGGCCAATCCTCTTGCATGACAACACACACTCATCCACATGCTACACACATGTTGTAGTTCTGCTCAAACTACAGAAGCTGGACTTGGAAACTCTCTGTCACACACCATATTCACCAGACCTTGCACCAACTGACTACCACTTCTTCCAGGCCTTGGACTACTTCTTGCAAGGAAAAATATTCCATTTTTAACAAGCTGTGAAAAACGCCTTTTGCAATTTTATCACCACTTGCTCACCAGGCTTCTTCTCTGCTGACATAAACAAGCTACCATTAAGATAGCAAAACTGTATCCATAGTTTACATGCATACTTTGATTAATTTTACTGCATCTTGTTTGAAATATAATAAACTACACTTTTGGTTCACAATTGGACATTTCATATTTAATGACCTAATATTTAACTTATAATATAAAATAATAAATAATAAGATAAAATAAATATTATCTCTGTTGCTAGATGCTTCATATATTTGTATTGCTTAATGTTGAAATATACTGTGATAGGTTCATTACAATATAGTTATTTGCCCAATCTCATTATTTATTTATAGAGTAAATTTAAAGCTTTACATTCTAGGTAATGTGGGAGACATATTTTTGTCTAGCACAATAAACATTTCAAAATAAACAGACAACCTACAGAATGGGAGAAAATTTTCACATGCTACACATCGATAAAGGGCTGATAACTAGAATCTATTTAGAACTCAGGAAAATCAGCAAGAAAAAAAGCAAACAACCCTATCAAAATGTGGGCAAAGGACATGAACAGAAACTTTTCAAAAGAAGACAGAATAATGGCCAAAAAACATAAGAAAAAATGCTCAACATCTCTAATCATCAGGGAAATGCAAATCAAAACCACAATGAGATATCACTTATCTCCAGTGAGAATGACCTTTATCAAAAAGTCCAAAAAAGTTCTCATACACTGCTGGTGGGACTGCAAACTAGTGCAACCTCTGTGGAAAGCAATATGGAGATACTTTAAAGAGATACAAGTAGATCTACCATTTGATCCAGCATCCCATTACTGGGCATCTACTCAAAAGAACAAAAGACATTCTATAAAAAAGGCATCTGCACTAGAATGTTTATAGCAGCACAATTCACAATTGCAAAGATGTGGAAATAACCCAAGTGCCCATCAATACATGAGTGGATTAATAAAATGTGGTATATGTATACCATGGAGTACTATTCAGCTATAACAAACAATGGTGATATAGCATCTCTTGTATTTTCCTGGATAGAGCTAGAATCCATTCTACTAAGCGAAGTATCCCAAGAATGGAAAGATAAGCACCTCATGTACTCATCAGCAAATTGGTTTCACTGATCGACACCTAAGTGCACATATAGGAATAACATTTATAGGGTGTCAGCCAGATGGGAGGGGGGAGGAGGGGATGGGTATATACAGACATAATGAGCGCAATGTGTACCATCTGTGGGATAGACACACTTGAAGCTCTGATTCAGGGAAGGGGGTGCAAGGACAACATATGTGACCTAAACATTTGTACCCTCATAATATGCTGAAATAAAAATAGTTATGATGTGTCACAGTTACTGACTTCTCCAAGATAGTTAAATATAACACAAGGCCAGCAGAGAAATCAGGGGAAGAAAAGACTTTCCTCCTTCAGACAGATGGCCTTTATTGAGTGATAACTCAGTACAGAATCTTTTATCCAACAGAGCAAGAAAGAACAATGAAAGGACTAGAGGCAATGGTTGACCTTGAAGAACTCTCAGTTTCAAGAGACCTACAATGCATTTACTCAGGCCCAGTACTGAGTGAATATTCTTTTTATTGTAACAAATCTTAAAGGCTCTGCTCCTCTAAATAAATCCATCTCTCTGAATAAACCCATCTCTTTGTAATAGCTAGAGACTTCATACTTCCAGTGGCTCTCTTAAACCTTTCCCAAACTTCTTTCTCATTCCATCTAGACTTTCCTAATCTTTGTCCCACCCATTTTTAAAGTCATGGCAAAGTAATATGAAAAATACTTTCTATCATGAACCAAAGGATAATGAGCTAGTATTTTCATGCAGCAATTGAGCAGGCAATATAGATGCACACATTAGGGCTGCTTGGCCTATTCTGTGTCAGCCTTTGAGATAAGTGCTGGCAATAATGACATAATCACGGTATTATTAAGAAGGATGACGAGTTAACCAAAGTGTTTTACCACTACATATTTGCCAGAATGGATTAAACAAAAACTGTGGAAAATATCAAGGGCTCGTAAGAATGCAGAACAACTGTAATTCTCACTCTACTGGTTGAAACATAAACTGTTTTAAAAATTGGTTGGCAGTGTTTGATAAAGCTAATCATATACATATCACGTAACTCAATACTTCCACTTCCATTTACATAGAAATGCATATAAATGTGTACCAAAACAAAATCAAAAACTGACTGAAAAATGTTCGTAGCAACACTATTCATAATGAACTAAACTAGAAACAATCCAAATGTTAATAGCAGTACAATATATAAATATATTGTGGTAAATTCATCAAGTTAAATGCCATAAAGTGATAAGAATGCATGAACTATTGTTACTTGAAATATAATGTCAAACAAAAGAAGCTAGACACAAAAGAGTATATATGCTGCATGATTCTATTCATATAAAGCTAAAAAACAGGTGATACTAATCTATGGTGTCAGAAGTCAGAAGAGTGGTTACCCTTGGGGGAATAGTGAGTGACTGATACAGATTTAGGCAGTCCTGTTAATATTTCATTTCTTCATCTCTGGGCTGGTTACACAGAAGTGTTCGCATTGTGAAAATTCATCGCTCTGTACCCCTATAATGTGGACTTTTCTCAGTATTTACATTAATCCCAATTAGAAGTATATTTTAAAATTATTTTTTAAAAATATTTAATGAAGACTTGCTATGTGCAAATCTCTTGCTAGCTGTTGGGATACAAAGTTATTACTTGCTAATAATGACTCATTTGGTATAATAAATATTTTTGAGGGCTTCCTCTGTTCTAGGCCTTTGCCTGGATATCCGAGTACAGAACTGAAAAAAAAGACAGACATGTTCGCTAGTGTTATGAGTACTTTGTTCTCCTGATAATGCTACAGGTGAAGATTAAAATGACAATAATGATGAGATAAATGGTGCCATTTGCTGATCTGGTAATTCAGACACAATGTCAAGGTCAAGGAGTATGCACTTTAAGAACCATGTGCTGGAGCACTTTTGGAACTTCCCAAATCTCCCCATGCTAATGGATTTTCCCACATACTTTAGGAGTTTCCTTTTCATACATTAAAAATAGAAAAAGAAAATTTCAGGAAAATTACAAAGTAGCCTATTACATGGTAAAAAATAAAACAAGCTTTATGAGCTGCTAAGTCATGAAAAGCTAGATGTAGTATATAAAGGAGGTCAGCTGAGAATGGTGGACAGAGAGGCTGTAAGTAGTGCCTTCTAATACAGGCATTGTATAGAGTCAGCGACAGACTCTAATTTCTTCTGCGGTAATAGTCAATAGTGGAAGGAGGGTCTACAGGATGGCTCAAATGTCTTTTCCCAGACAAACTTAAACAACTGGAAATTGCTTTCCTTCCTGCCGGCTCACTCTGAGCCACGGTCCTCTTCTTATTTAACTGAGAAAGAAAAGGTGAGACTTCTGGTTAAGGACGTCCAGTGAATGTACGTATTAGTCCCTGTTCACTCCTCATAGGCTACAAAAGCAATAGGAAAGGACTTTGTAACCAAAATCAATAATAATAATAATAATAAAAATAATGGGGAGGGAAAGGCCTTACTCTACAAGGACAAAGAACATGGCAGAAGACAAGCACAAGAAGTGAAAAACAGAAGGGTCATGGTAACTGCCTTAGCACATCTGAAAAAGCTGAATGCTAAGCCTTCAAGGGACAACAACGAAAACAACTCCATTTATACCAAAGAACATATGAAAAATTCTAGAGTTTCTAGCACCAAGTACGTCTGGAAATGGAGATGAAGAGGAGGCTAAAGCACTGGAACATTTATTGCAAATGTTTGAGAAGTACTTAGGCCCTCAGATTCCCCACCCCTACTCCACACAGCTAACTGACTGTCCCTCCCTACTCCCTGCAGGTAATCAAAGGAGTATTGTCTGGAGAGGGTCACAGGAGGGTCTTTGGACTAGAGAACACATGGCGCACGTAAGGGTGGGAACATCATCCTGAAGGAGGTTTAAGAAAGAGTCTGCGTACTGAAAAAACGACCACAAACTCAATGGCTTTAACAATGCCACTTGTTTGGTGGACAGAAATCCAACCTGGGTCTCATGGGCTAGCATCAAGGTATCAGGTGCTGGCAGAGCTGCACTCTTGGGGGATGGGAGGGGAGAGACTCTCTCCTGTTTTCTCCAGGTTCTGAAGACATTCATATTCCTCACCTGGCCCCTTCCTCTGTCTCCAGAGGCAGCAGCATTGCATCACGAGGTGTCAGTTGCTTCTGCAGTCACAACTTCCTCTTTCTCGTCTCCCCTTCTACTCTTAAGGACCCTTGTGAATAAATTGTGCCTACCCAGACAATCCAGGAAAATCTTTCCATCTCAAAGTGCCTTACCTCGATTACATCTGCCAAGTGCCTTCTGCCAAAGACAACACATTCACAGATTCCAGGGATTAGGTTGTGGGCATCTTTGAGGGCATTGTTCTGTCTACAACACCAGACTTCTTTCACTGGGTTCCAGGAATACTGGCTGTTAGGATTATCTATTTCATACACAGTTTAAGAAGAAACTTCTCTGAGAATTCTGACAAGCCCGAGAGTAAAGACTAAAAAGACTGAAACATGTGTGTGTTCTCAAGTGAAAATGCGGTTGCCTCCTACAGATGCTGCGTCATCAATTTCCTTGCCCATCTCTCTTCAGCAATTACCTCATTTCTACTCAAATTAATTGTAAAACTGCTCCGAGGCATTGTCTAGATTTGCTGTCTACAATTCCTTCCCTCTTCTCCCCCCTATCATTACCTCTTGAATTCACTTTAATCATGCTTTTATTACCGTTCCAGAGAAAACACATCTTATTAAGATCATCAACAGACTCCCCATTGCCAAACTCAATGGTCAATTCTTATCTCAGTGAATTCAGAAGCATTTGAAACAATTGATTACTATATCTTCTTGACACACTCTTTTGTTTGTCTTCCACTTTTCTTTGTTTTCCTCCTATTCCACTGGCTCTTTCTCAGTCTTATTTGTAGAAATCTTCCTCTTTGCTCTATTCTTTGAATATCGGAGTTCCCCAGGACTCAATTTCTTATCAATATATACCAAATTTATAAGCTAATGATGCTCAAATTTATATTTTAAATCTCTCCCATGAACTCCAGACTGTATCTCAGTTGGAAAGCTAAGATCATCTCAAATTTAATTTGTTCAAAAGCCAATTCTTGATTTTCTCTCTAATCTGTTTCTTATATTCTCCAGCTCAACAAATGGCACCATCATTCTTGCCATTGCTCAGGAAATATCACCTAACAATCATCTTTGATGCTTCTTTTTCTCCCCATTCTGTAATCATTTTACCAGATGTGTTCTGCACCTTTGAAATATATTCCAAATTCGACTATCTAATCACCTTCACTTTTAGTAAACTCAATCCAACCATCCACCTCTCTCACCTGGAATTGTGCTGTAGCCTCAAGCCTGCATCCCTGCTGTCCTATGCTGTGCCTCAAAGTAACTTCCCTATGTCACATCCAGTAAAGTTCTTTTCACATATAAGTAAGAGCATGTCATTCCCTTGTCTCAAACCTTCCATAGCTTCATGTTGCCTTTGGAATAATATCCTAAGTCTTCATCTTGTTTTATAAGACCCTAGATGATTTGAATACTGGCACTAGCTATATGGGACATCTTGTTATTTTTTCAAAAAGCCAAGAAGGTTCCTGCTTTGCACACTCCCTCCTCCCAGAATTCTCTTTCTACTGATCTTCACACTCACTCAGGTCTCTCACTTTATTTAGATTTCTGCTTAAATATTTTGCTGACGATCTTCTTTAAAATAGTATCTCTAGTCACTCCAACCCAATTTCATTTTTCTTCTTGGCATTTCATAACAAAGACATTTCACTGTATATTAATTTGTGTGTTTATTTTTCCCTCTGCTGATATATTTTAAGTTATTTAGGGACACATTTTTTTTAATTCACTATTTTACCTCCTGTGCCTAGAACAGTATCTGATACATAGAAGGCAAATATTCACACGTTTTTGAATTAATAAATGGTTATAGTTATAGAAGGGCCATGAAGATGCTCTCCTGGTTGAAGGTTTTAAGAAAGAGAGCTGGTAAACTATTTCATTTTTTATTGATATAACATGATCTGATTAAGGTCAATCATAATTTAGAATGCAAAGTGCCTGGAAAATCTGCTTTCCAGTTTTAGAAGAGATCACGAACATAAAGCACGTTATGTAGTGACTATGTAGGTTTGCTAGGACTACTTCAATGGTTTAAACATGTCCCTCAAGTTTCACGTGATGGAAACTGAATCTTCAAATTCAAATGTCATTTGGAGGTGGGGCTATTCAGAGGTAATTTGGATTAGACAAGTTATCAGAGTGGAAACCCCATGATGGGTCTGGTAGCTTTATAAGAAGAGAAAGAGAGAGACCCGAGCTGACATGCATGCTCTTGCCCTCTCACCATGTTATGATGTAGTATGAAAGCCCTCATCAGAAACAGCCACCATGCTCCCAGCCTTCAGAACCATAAAAAAATTTTCTCTTTATAAATTACCCAGTCTCAGATAAAATGTACCAAGACAGAAAATTGGTACCAAGAAGTTGGGTTATTGCTATGAAAGATAATATGAAAATGTGGAAGTGATTTTGGAACTGGGTAATGGGTAGAGGCTGAAAGAATTTTGAGGAGCAGGCTGGAAGAAGCCTAGATTACTATAAACAAAGTGTTAATGTTAATTCTGGTGAGGGCTCAGAAGAAGAATAGAAAAAGTCTGGAACTTCAGAAAGATTTTTTAAGTGGTCATGACCTGAATGCTGATAGAAATATGGACAGTAAAGGCCATTCTGATGAGTTCTCAGATGAAAATGAGGAAAAAGGTATCAGGATCTGGAATAAGGCCATCCTTGTTATACAGCTGCGAAGAACTTGCTGCATTGTGTCCAAGCCCTAGAGCTTTCTAGAAGGTGAAACTTAAGAATAATGAACTAGGGTATCTGGTAGAAATTTCTAAGCAGCAAAGTATTCAATCCACTGTGTGGCTACTTTTAACTGCTTATAGTAACAAGCAAGAGGAAACAGAGTGGAAAAATTTTGAAAATTCACAGCGAGCCATATAAAGAGCAAAAAAGTGTGTTCAGGCGTGGCCAAGTGACTATTTGTTAAAGAAATTAGTACAGACATAAGGGAGTCAGAGGCTGTTCATCAAGACAATGGGAAAAATACTCCAAAGGCATTTCAGAGATCTTCAAGGCTGCCCTTCCCATCACAGCCTCAGAGCTTTAGGATAGTAGAATGGTTTCAAGGAATGTGTCTATGGCACCCCCTGTGGGCTCACTTCCCAGGGCCACCTTGCATCTCTGCTCTCCGTATACCGGTGCAGTACTCCTCAGCCACCCCAGCTATAATTGAAGGAGTCCTAGGTATGGCTCAACCTGCCACTCTAGAAAGTACAAGACATAAATCTTGGCAGTGCCCAGCTGGTGCTAATTCTGTAAGTGCACAGATCACAAGAGCCATGGAGACATGGCACTTCCTCCACCTAGATTTCAAAAAATGTCATGGACAGCCTGGGGGCCCAAGCAAAGACTTGTTGTAGAGGCAGAGCTACTGCAGAAAGCCTCCACTGGGGAAATGCAAAACAGAAATGTGGGTTGGAGCTGCAGCAGAGAGTCTTCCCCAGGGAAATGACTGGTGGATTTGTGAGAGGACCACCACCAAGACCACCACCAACACCCCAGTACTGTAGAGCTACCAGTGTGCAATGCCAGGCTGGGAGAGCTGAAGCATAGGCCGAGCCCAGCAAAGCCATAGGAGAGAAGTTGATTGAGGTTTTGGGGGTCCAACCCCCTGCCCAGTATGTCCAGGAGGCAGCACATGGGATGGAAGACTATTCTGGAGCTTTGAGATTTAACGTTGTTTTTCCTGTTCAATTTGGACTTAACTGTTACTCCTTTGTTTTTTCTTTTTTTGCATATTTCTACATTTAGGAACTGGAATGCCTATCTTATGCCCATCCCATTATTGTATTTTTGAGGCAGATCATTTGTTTGATTTCACCAGATCACAGATGGAGGGAATTTATCTTGAGATGAATCACATCTTGACTCTCGTCCATATCTGATGAAACTCTGGACTTTGAACTTTTGAGTTTGTGCTGTAATGAATTAAGACTTTGGGGCTATTGGGCTGGAATGAATGTATTTCAAATGTGAGAAGGACATGAATTTTGGGGGTCCAGGGCAGGAATGCTATGGTTTGAATGTGTCTCCAAAAAGTTGACATGTTGAAAATTTAGTAGCCAATGGAACAGTATCAAGAGGTGGGGCCTTTAAACAGTGATTGAGTCATGAGGGTGGAGCCCTTATGATGAATTAATGCCCTTATCCCAGGAGTAAGTTAATTCTTATGGGAATGAATTAGCTCTTGAGAGAACAGATTGTTATAAAAGCAAGCTGGGCTCACTGTTGTGGTCTCTTTTGCACACACTGGCTTGCCTTTCTGCTTTTCCACCGTGTTATAACACAATACTAAAGTCCTCGCCAGAAGCTGCCGCCATGCCCTTGGAATTCCCAGCCTCTAGAGCAATGAGCTGATAAACTTATTTTCTTATAAATTACCCAGTCTCAGGTATTCTGTTATAGCAACAGAACATGGACAAAGACAGCTACCATAATAAAATACCACAGACTAAGTGTCTTAAACAACAGAAATTCATTTTCTCACATGTCTGGAGGCTAGAAGTCTAAGATCAATGTGTCATCAGGGTTATTTTGTTCTGATGCTTCTCTCCCTGGCTTGTAGACGGATCTGCTCCTTGTGTCTTCAAGTGGTCTTTCCTCCATTTGTGTGTGTGTGGTAACATCCTCTTCTAATAAACACACCAGTCAGAATGGATTACAGTCCGTGCCTATAATGTCATTTTACCTGAATTTCCTCTTTAAAGATCCTATCTCCAAATATGGTCACATTCTGAGGTTCTGGAATTTGAAACTTCAACATATGAATTTTGAGGATGGGGAGACACACTTCAGGTCATCACAGAGTAATATTTGGTAGCTGTGTTGTTTTTATTGTATCAGACTCTGTAGGTTTGACTTGAGAGTTATGGCTGAAAGGCCCTCTTGTTCAAGCATATTTTCTTCAATCAACTTCCCATAATTCTGTTGGGAGAAATTTATTCCCTTACAGTTTTTCTTTCTCCCCTGAAGTTTTTCTTGAATATTGCTAAGAGGCCTGAATGGGATGAGAGTAAGAGATGCCACAGCTCATTTTCATACTATATTATAAGCTAGGTTGGTCAGACATTTTTCAAAACCATGAGAGAATAAGATGCAGGAGACAGAGGTTTTAAAGAAAAAGAGATAAAAGCTCCAAATTTGCAACAGTCTGAGCATATCTGTCCCAGCAGAAAGGACAACAAACAAAGGAAAAGGAAGATAATTTGTCTACTAGCCATTTTCTCAAGTTGGTAATGAAAAGTGCCTTTATAATTTTACCAGCAGTTCTTTCTTCCAACATGCTTACCTGTTATTTTGCAACATTGTGACTGTCAGAAATGGCGGGTATATACTGAATTACTGAATACATTAAGTTTCACTTGAGTTGAATAATAATTAATACATATAAATAGGCTCTGCCTTGTAAATCCATCTAACAGTTAACTGAATAGGCAGTTATCTGATATGGGCACTATCTGTTTGAAATGGAGCTTCTTAAATCTGGCAAAATGATACACTATGTTTATGTGATTGAATAGTTGACTATACTATGTTTTCTTATTTATTTTATATACTAATCATTGTGTATCAATATTTTCACTTGCCCTTGTTTGTCTCTAGTGTTCACTGACATTATCCTCAGTTGGAAAGAAAAATTATTCTTCTTTCATCCCAAGTAATTTCTAAATAGACTATCATGACAAACTCAGGCCAAGTGTTTCCTTTGGTTACCACTGTTGTATTTATAAAACAAAACCTTTAAACAGGCTCCTTCAGTAAATAACCAAGCATTCACTAAATTCTTTTTTTTTAAATTTTTTTTATTATTCCAAGGTATTGAGAGGGTACAAACATTCTAGTTACACTTTATGTCTTTGCCTCACCCAAACACAGGTTAAAGGCGTGCCCTTCCCTCCCTTTAGTGCTCCTCGTGTCCTTTAGTTGTAGATTTGCCCCCCCATCCCCCTATTCCCTGGGGAGTATTTCTGCCATGTGATCACCCTAGTGTTGATCAGTTAGTACCAATTTGATGGCGAGTGCAAATGGATCCCATTCTTCTGCTCTTGTAGTGCCTCACTTTGGATAATGGGCCTGAGTTTAGTCCAGGAAAGTATAAGA
>CAUYSK010127614.1:0-14055 GCA_963575035.1 Avahi laniger
TCGAACTCCTGAGCTCAAACAATCTGCCCACCTCGGCCTCCCAGAGAGCTAGGATTACAGGCATGAGCCACCGCGCCCGACCCATATCAAGTAAACTTTTAAAAAAAATGATTAAGATTCATTTTATCCATTTCTTTTTTCTTTGTTAATATAGCTGCTAGAAAACCTGAAGTTAAGTTCGTGGCTCACCTGTGGTTTGCACCGTATTTCTGCGAGACAAAGCTACTCTAAGTGCTTACTTCAACAGCAAGAGGCAGAAACCAGACTTGAACCCAGGTCTTCTCACTGGGAAAACTCACAGCTTAGTCACCATATTGTGCTGTGTCTAAACTGTTCATAAAGGAGTGCCTGAGACTAGAGCTTACCGTCCCGAGAACCTGCCCGTACCAGGCAGTACACTAGGTACCTTGTGTATGATGCTGAGGACAAACTTTGACACAGGTGTTAGTATATGCACTTGGTAGATGAAAAGCATTATTTCTACGCAACATACTGTTGGCTACAAAGCCAGGAAGTAGTTAACCAAAAAGCAAAACCAAGACAGACTCCGGAGTCCATGATCTTACGCACAATGTTATATTACTGTCTTGGTATGAACATTCTTAAAAAAATAGAGCAAACATGTTAAAATTTTAGAGATGAAAATGAATGATAGGTTCCTGAATATACTCCACATGCTACATTCCAGAGATACTTAATAACTTATTCTATAATGGAGTATGATTACCACTAGGCAGGATTTCTCATGCATGAACTTGTAGATGAAGAAATATTAATAAGGAAATCTACATGATAAATGGCATGATATGAAACACCTAGTTTATCATCAATCACTGAGTATTCACAACGGATGAGAAGCATCCGTCTTTCAACCGAAAGAAGCCTGCACACACGCACGCTCACAGACACTGACACCCCCACGACTCCAGGGGCTTAATTCCCATCACGAGAGACAATTAAATGGTAAATAGAAAAGATAAGGGGAGGCCCTTGCCGCACAATTTCTTCCTGATAACAACACCTCAGGAAGGTGCGAGGGGCTACGATTGATGTAGGAAGCATGACAAATAATTAAGTCATTTTAAATCATCTTTTATACACAGGAATTAAGAAATTTATATGCAGGAATGAAAAACTAGGGATAACCATCCTATGATACTATAATATTAGAAGTATGGCTGAAATTAGTTTTGCTGTATATTTCCCAGGTTTTAATTTTCTATTTTCTCCTTTATGTTCTAGTTACCAGTTAATTTTTTATACAAGCCCTTTCTGTTTTCCCAGAATCTTTTTTGTACCCAGAATAGAAATATTATCCAGAAACACCTTTAATTCACAAGAGATATTTCTATTAAGGTATGGTTTAATGAAAATAAATACCCCGATCCCTAGTTTAGAATTAAATAAATGCATTATTTATGTATGAATTTTTGTACCTATAAGATGTTATTAGGGATTTCTTTTTTGTGTGAGAAAGAGACACACAATAGTGTGGTTGCAAATTTAACTCTGATTTTTATGATGGCAGAGAAAGAAACCTTGTGGGGAAAGGTTTGTAACATTGCAGTGGTAGAATCTGAAGGAGGTTAAGGAGTGATGGCCTAGAACATTTAGAAAAAAATCACAAATTCTATGCCTGCAACAACAATAGACATAAAATCATAAAAATTTTTCTGGTCAATTTTAGAAGATTGTTATAGCTCATTAATCAAATGAAGCCAAAGGTTTCACAAAAACAAATGCTAAGGAACAGTTTGTTGTTGAGTGCCGGATCGTGCTAGAGTCTGAATGCGTACCTTCTGAACTGATTTGATGTATTGGAGGCCATAAAACCCAGGACCATTCTATGTGCTGCAGGTTTCACAACGCCAGAACTTCTTCCTACCCACTTTCCATTTCTCCAGAGACTGTGTCACCAGCAGGAAATAGTGACAGAAATCATCTCCTCTCTCCTTTTTCCTTCCGTATAGCATATGGCCTAATCTACCCTGTGAAAACTCCAATTTATTTTAGCATTCATGAACCTCATGCCTAATTTCCTGAGCCAAACTATAATTACTTTAATTCTACACTGCTGGAGAGAATTTGAAAACAGGACTTCTTTAGAAGAAAATTAACTTACATAATGAGTGAAGAGATAAATCATATTAGCTCTAATTAAAGTATATTAACATTTTGGTTGCATATGAATAAAAATCAGACACAATGAAAGCAGGTTTCTCATAAAGAGTCAATTTATGGAGATTTATGAAGATTTTAGGAACTTGCAAAATTTCATTACTTAACATCTCTATTAAGATCTTTACAAGCATGCATAATGAAAAGCCTAATAAAAGATTTAATAATGGACTTTTGCTTAAAGTCACACTGATTCAGTGCAAGCAAAGGTTTTAAACCCCTAATGGAGATTAAAATGATAATTGTCAATTTAAAAATACATATGCTCTGTACACGGTGAGAAGTAGAGGGTTAGGATATCAGAGTCAGGAAGTCAGAGGCCCATGCTCAACCAAAGTAAGTAATTCCACGGTTTCTCTTTGTGTCCTAAGAGTGTGGTGGTTATTCCTTCAGTCTTCCTTATCATTTCACCACTACGTAAACAACTACAAAGTCCTGGAGAAAAGAAACGTAAACATTTCACTACCAGGAAACCGTCTTTCAAATTCTCCTGTTTTGCATCAATGCATGATCTTTAGCTCTTTCTCTCTCTCTCTCTCTCTCTCTCTCTCTCTCTCTCTCTCTCTCTCTCTCTGTCTAGAACAAATGTCTAACACAAATAGTAGACTTCTAGGTAAACTTATTTAAGTTGAACTTAGGGGTGAGAAGAATTTTATCCTTTCCCCAGAAATGCTGCTTCTCCAAACTTGTGCAAGACGTTGCTCATGATTGAATTTCCAGTATTGCCCCTAAGTGGCTCCTAGGAAACACGATCTCAAACCACATTGCCGAGAAGAGTGTGTTGCTATAAAAGTGCGTGGTGAGCAGCAGGCTCTTTGTATCCAATTTGGAGATGAGATTTGCACCACATTTTCCTCGGTGCTCTCCGATTTGCAAGACAGTATCCGTCCCATCTGACGTGGTGTTCATAGCCACCACACTCCACTGGCCGCCACAATTTTATCCCGCACTGTTTGAGCCCCCATGCCATAAACACCAGAACAGGTCTTCCTGTTCAATCATTCACACCACAACCTGCTAACAACTGCC
Organism: Avahi laniger; assembly: GCA_963575035.1. Lineage (NCBI taxonomy): Eukaryota > Metazoa > Chordata > Mammalia > Primates > Indriidae > Avahi > Avahi laniger. The sequence continues at coordinate 3,208 of CAUYSK010127614.1, forward strand.
ATTTTTTAAAAAATAATTGCCAAACAACATGACATTACATCAAGCATATAAACTCCAAAGCCTTAAAGATAATAGTTACGTTCACACTGCAAAAATCATCCATTTGTTGATTATAAAACAATATGGATACATTCTAGGCTGATGGTGATAAAATATATTCCAGTTTTATCACTTATGAGTTGGCAGTTTGATACTGTAAACAAATATTGTCTCCTGTGTGTTAGTTATTCTTTTACACAGCTGAGCATGACGGTGCTTTTATTAATAGTAGACAAACTCTCACTTATATGTGTATCATCTCTCATACTCCTTGGAACAGTGATTGAATTGCATTTTTAAAACTCTGAATTGTTTTCACCAGGAATGAAGAATGCACATAATAGAATTTGCAAAGAACTCAGAGAATGAATGGCAATTTAAAAGCAAAGAAAAGGAAATATAATTGCAAAAGAAAAACAAGAAAAAACAATGACTGAAGCCTTTCTGACAGTCTGGTGGAAGAAATATCTTACATAACCATGATACAGAAAACAGCTATAATTCTGAGTAGAATACATATTTTAAAAGATATATTTTAAATGTGTAACTGAGATGTGCAAGGAGAACATTAAGGGGGAAAAGGTAGAAAACCGGAGAGATAAGGAATTAGTAGGACTGAGGCTTCCCCTAGAAGGTCCTTGGTGGGACGAACTTCCACTGGACACCACTGCAGGGAGCCGGGCAGAAGATGATCCAAAGGTCTCAGAGGGTGCAGGGTCTGCAGCAGACAGAAACACAAAACCTGGAACCCAAAGTGCTGCGCCCTAATAAAGGCTTAATGTGGCCAGGCTTGTGCCAACTCGAGACCTGCAAATACACAGCCTCCATGTTATAAAAAGTCTCAGATTATGAACTTACTTTTAAATAATCCTGGGTTTTCGTTTGACAGAAGAAAAGGCAAGTACTTTGGAGACATGTGCCTTCAACCAACCCCCAAGCATCCCTGCAGATAAAGTGCAATTGAATATAAATTCAGGAATCACACACACGCAGACACGCCCAGGAAGGCAAGGCGGTACGAGCAAGAACGAGGAGAAGCAGCAACCGGAAAACTCAGGTATGGAAAACGATGTGGGAATTAGGAAATGCAGACTGCAAACGAAGTAAAAACCGTAAAAGATTGATAACGATCAACGGCATTCAAATTAGAACACGCCATTTACCAAAAGACATGAAGAAAGAGTCCTGTATCTTGTTTAAGAAATAGCATACCCTTCCTAAGATAAAAAAAAGTCCTTCTATATCATTTTTTAAAAAGTTAAAGGTTTGCCATTCAGGTTTAGTTCTTTAACCTACCTGGAGTTAATTTTTACATAACGGGTAGTGAGACCTAGTATCACATTTTTATGTATACGAAGCTATCTGTTTTGAAGTTTGATCCTCAGAAGAGTCTATAAAAATAAATCCACGACAAATATATTCTTCTTTAAGCCTGATTGTCCGTGTGTTTAGAATGCTTAGGATTCCTATACTCGCTGTACCAAGGGGGAAAGAGGAAAAGCCCCAGACAGATTTGACAGATGATGGGGGAATCCTATCAATATTCACGTTTCAATGAACACAAAGTAGACTTTTCTGGGCACAGGACTTTACAAAAGGACTAAAATCTTTTTAAAAGACCCTATTTTGTAATCAGGGTCAGGTTTTCTCCGAGATCTGTAGATTCGGTGCAGCACGAGCTTTCTCCTACTCAAACTGCTAACCGAAGCGTCTGGTACAGTGCGGGGAATACACTAGCTACGCTGTAATTACTGGGACGATAAGTTAATAGGTGGCCTGAATGTTACAGCGTGTTCTAAACATGTTGAATTGTCCCTGCGGTGGTCGTGCCTGGCTCCGAGTTGAGGTGTGGGCATGTAGACCACTCTTCTTGTGCTTATAGCAAGGTCCTGCCTGGGGTCCCTCCTACGGTTTCTGCTGAGGAAGCTCCAGGACATCCTGCCTGGCCCACGTGCCAGGAGCACATTTTGGGGCAGCATCAGTGAGATTTAGGGGCCACAGAAGACAGCCCATCGATACACCCTGCCCGGCATGGATTTTGTACCTGACCAATGTTGACTCTTGCTGTTAGTTATTCTTACGTGATACTGTACAGCAGAAAATGAATGTAACCTCACAGCAGCAAACACACCATAGTGCAATCATTTTCCATATTTGTGTGTGTGTGAGCCTCAAGAGAAATTCGTCACTACCTGACACTTGTTCATTTCCATCAAAGGTGTCCCCTCCCTAGCTAAATTTGTCAAAAACATGTCAAATGTCACTGTGTGCCTTAGGAAAGCCTTCTTGTATGACCCAGCCAAAGGGTAGATCCAGTACTGTTCTGCTGATGTTCTTTAGGTTAAGACAGGAGTGGGAGACCAGTCAGGACTCCACCTGCCTGTATTGGTAATACCTTTAGGGAAAGTAAAAGTGTTCTAATTTGTTACTTTTCTCTTTCCACATGAAATCATTTTAATAACAGTGCAAATTAAAAATGTTTTGGAAATCAGAAATGATCATTTCTGGCTCCCATTTCTAATGTGATGAATACAAACAACTAAAATATTCAAGCAGAAACACTTAACTTTCTGATTGGTATATGTTGCATTGTCCACAAATACTAAAAAGTTCAAAACTCTACCAAAAGTTATTATAATTGGTTTTCTTAGGTCTCTACACTATACTCATTGGCTTGACCAACCATTTTCACATTTTAATGGTTTCAAAAGTATACCTGCATGTATGCCTGCTATTTGTTATTTTTGGAAAATATGTTCTATTTTTACTTCCCGGAATAAGTAGCAGGACATTTATAAGGTCACAATTAGCTATGGCAGTAACCGAGAGTTAGATCCTGCAATTTAGGTTTTGACAAATCTTTCTAATTACAAGCTTGGAACTGCCCACACAGGTTATAGCTATACAAGAAAATGCAAAGGTGTTTTCTCTGTCAAAATGCTCGTATGTTTACTGAACATGTTAGAAAATGGCCCCTGACACTCCCAGGAAAGATGCTGCTATTTTGAGAGGGGTTTTGCAAAATACACTTTCTTTGGTGTTATGTAAATGACCTTTCTGAAATAACACTGGGTCAAAAACTTCCCAAGTGAATTAAAATTGTAAAATTACTACTTTCTCAGCAAAGTGCTGGATGAGTAACTTCAATTTCCTGAGTCTCTGGCAAGCATGTGACCACATTAAGTAAGTCATTGATCTTGTGGCAGATCACTCAGTAGAGTTCTCACTTCTGCGGGATCTTGCTGAGGTCCTGCCCTCCAGGGCCCCTAACAAGGCATTCATTTTCCTCCTCCCCACACCTCCTCGTGGCTGCCTTCACTGGTGCCCTCATTCCTTACATAAATGCTTCATATCTCAATTTCATAAGATAAAAAAGAAATGAATAATTTACTCAGCTGATAAGCCCTGTCCTTCCCCCAGGGACATAAAGATGCTAAAAGTGCTAAAATGAGGAGCACAATTATATTTCTGTCCCCCTAAAACACTGGGCTTCTTTGAGAGACTTAATTGGTTCAATTGATCAAAACAGAGGCAGCCCTGAGGAGAAGAACTCTAGGGCAATGGCTTGAAGGTCGGTCGCTGGGGAGGGCAGTTTCCACGCTGCACCCACAGATTTGCAAGGCACACTTTACCAAGTGTCTTAGAAGAAGGACATCTGGTTTCCTCAGATGTCCCTAACTTTAAAATCAAACCACCCCTTATCCTTAGCAGATACACAAAAGACAACTAATTTTTATGATTGATGAATTGGACATACCCAAGGACATTGAGCCAAACTGAAACTTTGACCCAAAAGTCAGAGCTGACTAGAACTCTAAACTGAAATCTAAATGAAAGCTTTACTTTTATTTCATTACATTAAAACGAAGACAATAATATTCTACCCTAAAAGAAATCAATGCAAGAAAACTGAAAACCTATGCAATTTCTGAATATATAGAGACAAAGCAAAAACGATAGGCATTTCTCTGGACTAAACCTGAACCAACACTTTTCTTTATTACTTTCTTGGATTCAGATCTAGCTTGATAATTCCTCACCATGTGACAAGTGACAGTAGGTATCCAATTCCCTGCTTCTGTTTTCCTGTTAGAGCTTTTCCTTAAATGGAAAGTCTGAGATGCCTCTTTACGTGAGTGTTAGTTTTCTATTGCCACATAACAAATTGCCCAAATCTTAGGAACTTAAGCAGCACGCAAACTTCTATGTCTTCACAGTTCTGTAGGTCCGAAGTCTAGGTGTGGGTGAGCTGGGCTCATTTCTCACCTGGCCATAATCCAGGTGTCTGCTGGGCTGTGTTCTTCTGGGGCTGGGGGCTCTTGTTCACATTCACCTGGTTGTTGGCAGAATCATCTCCCTGCAGGTGTAGGACTGAGGCCACCATCCTGGAACTGGATTTCAGCCAAAGCCCAGTCTCAGCTCCTGGAGGACACCCCAGTTTCACGACAGGTGGACCCCCCCAACCCCCAGTGTCCTCTCCTGTTCCCAATTTCTCCTGCAGGAAGGGCCCAACCCATCTAATGACTCAGCTGACTTGGTTGGTGTAGCCACGATGATCTTCCTTGTGATTACCTGATTAGCAGCCTAATCACAAGAGTCAATTTCCAGCATCTTTGTGGGCTCAGCCTGCACCACAGAGAGGAAATATATCAGAAATATGCTCAAGAGTAGAAATATTGGGGGCATCTCAAATGTTTGCCTACAACGTCATCATGGGATTTGCTGACAGGGGGGTTTGCTTTCTATGGCGTGATCATGATATCATCTATTAGCTTTTGTCCTCCCAGATGCCAGTACTGGAGGGTTATACTTTGAAGCATTCAAGCATTGAAGATCTGGAACTCAACACCAAGGCAGGCTAAGGAATTTCAAAAACATTGCTTTTTGTTTTGTTGTTGATATATGTTGGACTCCATGTAATTAAAGCTGTCCGAGTAGCTCAGTTGTTCTGCAAAGATATTTTTATAAAATCCCACCTTTTGGCATCTCTCTCCCACTTCTCTCCAGACCTACTGACTCTGAGGCCAAAGCCACTTCCATGGTTTGACAGGAGGGATGTCAAATTACCAAACCACCAGGCTCCCAACCTCCAGGATGACTCCTTGCATAACAAAGGTGGTGCCATCTCTGTTCCGTTTCATGTGTCATCACATTTCTGTCAGCTAAAATCATCCATCTGCTTATGATACACTTATCTTCTGTTTACTGTTATAAATAATGGTGGGGAGGAGGAGTCAGGGTTAAGGATGAGAGAAAGTAGAAATAGACATGCTTTTTAGGTCTGTCATCTGAAACAACAACATCTATACTTCTGACATAAATGCTGCATAATTGTATCTTACTAATTAGTTAATATGTTTGTCACACAACTAGACTCTAAGTTCATTCAGGGCAGGGATCATGTGCTTTAATCATATTTGAATCCTGACATCTGTGAAGGGACCACTGATCTAAAAGGCCATGTCTCACAACAGTGAGATACCAATATGCACCTGTTACAAATGCCAAATTCCAAAAAACGTGTAGTAGCCATTGCTGGTGATGATGCGGAACAACAGAAAGTCTCACTCATTGCTAGTGGGATGCAAAATATTACAATCAATTTGGAAGACAATTTGGCGTTTTCTTATAGAACAAAACATACTCTTACCATACTAGATAGCAATCATAGTTCCAGGTACTTTTTCAAAATGATTTGAAAACCTGTGTTCACAAGAAACCTGTACACTATTATTTATAATAGCTTCATACAAAATTTCCAAAGAGTGGGAGTAGACAAGATATTCATCAAGAGGTGAATAGACAAACTACGGTACATCCACACAATGGAATATTATTCAAAAACAGAAGCAAATGGGCTGTCTCATCAGGAAAAGAAGTGCATGGATCACAAAAGCATACTATCAATGCAAAATGAAATAAGCCAACTGGGAAAGGTTGCATGCTGTATGGTTCTAATTTTGTGACTTTCGGGAAAAGACAAAACTGTGAAGACAATAAGAGCATCAGTTATTTCCAGAGGTTTAGAGGTAGAGAGAAGATGGATGAATCATAGGGTATTTTTTAGGGTGGTAAAACTGCTCTGTGTGATGCTGTAATTGTGGTTAATGAGCTAGAGCGTAACTCCTCACTGCGTAGGTCAAGGCCGTGCACAATAACTTCCTTCCACAGACTCCAGTGTGCAAAGGAGAAAAAATTAGTATAACTTTAGAGTGGAGAAACCTGGCCCTCATCCAGGTTATCAAGACTAACATCGACATGATAAGACGTGTTGACAGCATGTACCCTCGACATGATGTAATGAAAGTGACACTTTATCTCTGTGATATTCCTCCCCAAAACACCTAACCTTAGTCTAATCACAAGAAAAACATCAGACAAATCCCGACTGAGGGACGTTCTACAATACACTCGGATAGCACTCCTTAAACCTATCAAAGTCGTCGAAGACAAGGGGAGTAAAAGCTCCTGTCACAGCCAAGAGCATGCCAAGGAGACATGACAGCGAGACATAATGCGAATCAGAGAGAGAATTAGGCGAAAACTAAGGAAATGTGAACAAAGACTGCAGTTAAGAGTGAAGCAGTAACGATGCATTGCTCCTTGCAGAACATACATAATGTTCAGGAATCAAGAAATGTGCTATAAGATACAGGGGTGCTTATAACAGGGGAAACTGAACAGAGGGTTTCCAGAAACACTCTGTACTTTCAAATCTTTGGCAAATCCCAAATGTTTCTGAATTAGAATGTGTACTTACAAAGGCGATGTCTGAGTCAAGGGCTTGGGGACGACAGATGTGAGTGCCACGGAGAAAGGCTCGAAGCTGATGAGGGAATTGTGCGGGACCAGGCAGGAATACGTTATTGACTTTTACAAGTAAGGAGTGGGTTGGATTTCTCCCACTGTGTTCATCTGCCTCAAACATGTGCACTGAAACAAGCTCTTGAGGGGTAGGAAATGCAAAATGGATTTCCATCCACCCAACAGTCTCAGTGCAGGGGGGCTCTCCGCGACGTTTGGGACACACTCGCCCACAGAGGCAGGGACCTTGCTAGTGCACACGCATCATTAATTCCACTCACAGCCCCATTTGTTTTCCCACTGCGGAGACATGATTTGAGGCTTCTGGAAGGTCACAGAGGTTTGTTCTTTCATCTCCCATCGGCAGATAGCTTGTCTCCTTAAAGTATTTGAGTAAGTAAAAGAAGATTTGAAAAGGGAACGGGGCCAGTGTTTACCTGAAACAAACTGGGCTCTCTGCTCAGTCTCAAAGTCTTAGCTGAACTGGGGCAGAACTGGGTTTCCCAGAATGTCACTCACAGTCGCAAAATGAACCTTTAACAGAATGCTGGAGTTTGTTTCCATAGATGCAGAATGTGTGGTGTCCCCTTCGGTAAATTAACATTGTTTTATCTGTAAATTATCACTGATGCTGAGCTGATGAGCAAGTGCTTGCAGTTTCATTTCTGCTTATCATGGCGCACTCTCGCCGAATTATTCTGAACTCACAAGACTTTGAAAGGCAAGACGCATTGATTTCCTCATTATGTCAGGAATGCCAAGTTAAGCAAATTTCTAAACCCTTTCAAACTCCAAGGTCTGTTCAGACGCGATAAGGCGAGATACCACATGTAAGTGGGCGAGTTTTTGTATTCAGACGGTTCTCGGCGGAAGCATTTTTGTCCTGGAAATGTGTCCTTTCTCTACACCCTGTGAGGGGCACTGGTGGAGGACACACAGCTCAAGGGCTAATTCACTTCTAACATCCCTCGGTATTTCCACACAGTTTGAGATGGGAGAGCGGCCTTTGTGCTTCGTTGTTTTACACTTATTTGCTGCACACGCAATTTTCCTAACCTCCTTAGAAAGATTACTACAATACAAAGATTAATTATTCTCATTAACCACAGATGCATGACAGCAAAAGCAACATTAACATCGGGATTTTTTAACCCGATGTTAACTCTAGAAGGTGCTGAAGACGGGGAAACTCATCCTTTCTTAAACCTGAAGAATGGGAGATTGCCAAAGAAGAAATGATGGGACTTCGACTCGAAATGTTTCCGCAGGCCACCACTGGACGTTAAATCTTTTACAAGTGCACTTTACAGAACAGAAATGATGGAGGTTGCTAAGAAAAATATAATAAGAATAATAACAGTAGCTTGCAGAAATATAAATTAAAAGGGCAGCAGTAGGCTATTTGAAAGGTCAAAAGAATAAAAAGGAGGGTCTTCCAAGAATTGCTGGTTTCAGCACTGAGTGAAATTCCCTACAGCACAGCACAGGGAGAGGGAGAATTTTCATTCACATTCGGAGGTTCCTTTGACATTTCCCTTACCTGAAAAAAATACAAATAATTTAATCTGTACTGATTCGATTCATAAGTAGGAGAACTTGGCACACTAAATACTCATTTAGATGTTACAGTTAAACAGTACATAAAACATTGATTTAATTGTATCCTGGTGCTTTTTGTAAAAATTTCTGTAAGTATGTAAATGTCCAGGGTCTGTGATCACTCAGCTGTGTTTCTGCTGAGTCAGAAAATATTGAAAACACTGATACAGGAAGGCAAGGGGTTCCTAAAGAATTTTACAAGGTTTTAATACAATTTAATTCAATAACTTTTAATTAATGATGGAATCGACATACTCCTACCTAAGTGAAACAGCTTGGACTAGATGAAATCAAAGTATTTTTTCTTTTATTGGTGGTTTGTTTCATTGTTTTAACCTAAGCCTGTAAGACTATGTATATGACCATTCATTTCACCTTCCAATTTCTAACTATTTTAGTGTAACAATCGAGAAGTACAGGAAAGATAAACAACTTGAGAAATTTCACTTTCATTAATGTTGAAATCCACTTTGCAGGTATAGAGACAGATTTGCACAAGGTTCGAGGGTATGTAGCAATGGCAACATTGTACTTGTTTTATGGGAAGATGTTACAATGGAAAAGCAAATGAAGGTAACATGTATTCAAAGCTCTGTTTCAGGAGCAATGTAGAACAAAAAGAAAAGAAATAGTCATAGTCAAATGTCAATAGTCATAGTCAAATAGTCAAATGATTATCAAATAGTCATTTGATAATCACTTTATACATTGTACTAGATTTTGTAACTCAACTGCTATTATTCCTAGATAAAGGAAAAAAATGGAGGGTTTGATGCCTTAACCCATTTTACAAAGTTGGCAACCTTTAAAGCTAAGACTTCAAGGTTTTCTGACTCTAAATTCACATACTCGTGGTACACCATGGGAAACCAAATCCACTTGTGAGTCTCATGTTTTCTAACAGATCATAAAGAATCAAGTAAGGAAATTTAGTTTTATATCCGGAAAGTCCGTAAGCCCTATTACAGTTTAGATATAATAATCAAAATTTAATTAAATATATTATTAATTAAACATTAATTAAAATGATATTCGACTCATATATGCTAAATGAGGGCTTTTTTTCAATACTTTCTTAATTTTTTATTTAAAACAACCTGTATAGAGTTAACAGATTTCTTATCCTGTGGCATTAAATAAGATAGTAGCTCACTGAGGAGAAGAAAAATCAAAGTTCTCACAAGACGGCTGTGTGGAATACTGTGGACAATGTGTAGATTCCAGCACAAGTGTTTCATAATTTTTTCTTTTTGGTTTCAGGCAAGCTTATACAAAGATTACAGAAAAAAAATTCAAATTTTTCTACAGACTGAGCCAAGCCAAAAGATGTCTTAGATGGGCCTTGTGTACATTCTTCCCCTCTCTAAAATAACTTGGAAATAATATTTTTGTTAGATCATCTATATTATAATGTCACATGATATTATCTTGACCTTCACCATGACAAGGTCATAAAATTCCTTGAAAGTGGAGTGCCACATATACTGCTTATTCATTCCGGATGCATTTTTTGAACAAGTGCTGTGGTCACACTGGGAGAGAACAGCGGGTGGAATTCATATCCTTAAATGCCTGTTATCGAAAAGACAGAAAGATCACAAATTAACAATCTAATAACACAACTCAAGGAACTAGGAAAGGAAAAGCAAACCCAACCCAAAGCCAGAAGAAATGAAATAACTAGGGTCAAAGCAGAACTAAATGAAATGGAACACACACACAAAAATACAAAGCATCAATAAAACAAAAAGTTGATTCTTTGAAAACATTAACAAAATTGATAGACCTCTTGCTAAATTAACCAGGAATAGAAGGGAAAGGACCAAAATAAGCTCAATCAGAAATGAAAAAGGAAATATTGCAACTGATACCACAGAAATACAAAATATCATCCATGAATATTATGAAAATCTCTATGCACATAAACTAGAAAATGGAAAAATTCCTGGAAATGTGCAATCTCTCAAGATTCAATCAGGAAGAAATAGAACTCCAGAACAGACCAATAACAAGCAAGAGGATTGAAGCAGTAATAAAAAATCTTGCAACAAAATAAAGCCCCGGACCAGAAGGATTCACAGCCAAATTTTACCAGACCTACAAAGAAGAGCTGGTAACCACACTGTAGAAATTATTTCATAATATTGAGAAGGAGGGAATCCTCCCAAATTCATTCTACAAAGCCAGTATCACCTTGATACCAAAGCCAGAAAAGTATACAACGACAACAACAAAACTACAGACCAATATCCCTTATGAATATAAATGCAAAAATTCTCAATAAAATACTAGCAAACCGAATTCAGCAGCACATGAAAAAAATAATCCATCATGACCAAATGGGCTTCACCCCAGGAATGCAAGGATGGTTCATCATATATAAATCAATAAATGTGATTCACCACA
>CAUYSK010127618.1:0-11869 GCA_963575035.1 Avahi laniger
TGTCCTCTTCCTCACTCCACTCCATCCCCAGTCTCATGTCTTGCAATTGGATGTGCTATTCTTTCTTCATGGGTGGCTTCTTCCTTCTACTCTTGGGATTTGTGCTCCAGTGTCGCCTCAGTGAAGCTGTCCCTGAACTCCCCTTCTTCTCCCACCATGGCACTCCCCGACGTCTTTCCCTCATTGATTTCCCTGCAGAAAACTTTGCTCTCTGGCATGTCCTGTATTTTCCTTCTTGAGCTATTTTTGTCCATTTCAGCTCCATGAGGGGAAAAGAGTTTTTTCAGTCTTGCTCCCTGCTGGGTCCCCTGGCACATATGTGGCAGGCGTTCATTTGTTGAATGAGCCAGGTGAACAGCAGGGCCCCCGAGATGAAGAAAAATAAAGCCCTTCACCCTGACGCTGCTGACAGTGAACCACTGCAGGCAGCTGACGTGCCAGCGATCGAACTTAAAAGCAGCTTTGCCTGTGGGTGCCCCTTACTGCCTAAAGGATCATTTCAGGGAGGAAGAAGTTCCTTTAGATGTGAATGTTCAAGCACATCTTCTTCCTCCCGAGCCTCTGTCATGCCTCATCTGCCTGAGTTCCCGCGCCTGTGTTTTACAACAATTGAAATAAACAGATGTGAACAGGAAGGATGAACAATCTAGAGTCTGGGTCTTCCCTCCCTACCCACTGCTGCCCCACCCAAAAGTGGAGGCAGGGGTCTAGTTGCTGCTACTGAGCAAAAGTGGACCCTCTTGGTCTGATGTTTGGTTTGGGTACAGGACTCCTCCCAGAGACTTTCTTGTTAGCAATCGGGACAACCACCCACACAGGAGTATGGATTGTCCAGGGGACTTAAATCACTTGAAGCATCGCAATGCAGAGACATCCAGGGAAATGAAATCAGCATGTTGAAGAGATACCTGCACTCCCATGTTCGTTGCAGCGCTATTCACAATAGCCAAGATACGAAAACAACCTAAGTACCCATCAACAGATGAATGGATGAAGAAATTTCGTATATATACACAATGGAATATAATTCAGCCTTCAAAAGGAAGAAAATCCTTTTATTTGCAACAACGTAGATGAACCTAGAGAACATTATGCTTGGTGAAATAAGCCAGGCACAGAAAGACAAATACTGCATGGTCTCATTTATAGGTAGAATCTCAAAAAAGTCTAACTCTTAGAAGCAGAGGGTAGAAGGTTGTTTACCAGCAGCTGGGGGATGGGAGGCATTAATCTAAAATGAGCAACAGAGAGACCAATCTCCGAAGAGTTTATTCGGGAATAGCAGGAGATTGTAGGCCAGGACACTTGTGCTGTGGCAGACTAGAGGAGCATCTAAGTGGGTAGGGGCAAAAAAGAAGCTTTTAAAGACAAAAAGAAGAAGTCCATAGATGCTGTTTTGAAACAAAGACCACTGGTTACAGGGCCCTGTTGCAGGAGTTGCTGTTAGCTCATTGGAGGAGACAGCCATTGTTAGGCAAGTGTCCTTGTGCAAGTGGCTTATCTGGAATACCGTGGTTTGAAGAATTCCTTGTATAGTTCCTGTCATAAGCATATGTGCATATGTGAAGGCCCCTCCTTCAGGGCCTCCTGGCTCCATTTTATTGGGGGGTTTGACATTAGTGACTACATTTTGATGTTAATGACTTTCACAATGACTTCTTGGCCTTCTGGCTAAGATCAAGTTAATAACCCTCACAGAGTTGCAGAGATGGCGCTCAAAGGACACAAAACTTTGGTTCCTGAGGAGGAATAAGTTCAGGAGATCTGTCGTACATCATGGTGACTATAGTTATGAACAATATACTGATACTTGAAAATTGCTAAGAGAATAGATTTGAAGTGTTCAACCACACAAAAAATGGTAAGTGTATGAAGTAATGCTTCTATTAATTAGCTTGATTTAGCATTCTGCAATGTATGCATATATCAAAACATCATGTACACCAAAAAAAGAATAAAAAATTTTTTAAATACATAAATACATTATGAATATGTTTCCCTTCCGTTAAAGCAAAACTTAAAAAGAGAATTTGATTTCCTCAATGTAAGTGACCCCAATGAACAGAGCATTCATATTTAACTGGAGACCTAACCCCACTTTGTTGGTTTTCTTGTGGAAAGGCAAAAATCCTTTTACTTACACCCTCGATGAGTGCTGATGGGTTTTTGGGCTGACTGAGTGTTGCAGCAATAGAAATGCAAAGAGGTGTGTGAGGTGGGGTTAGGGGCTCTGAATACAGCCATCCAGGGATGTCTTTGTAAATGCTGAGTACTCATTCAAATGCAGAATATTTTGCTTTTTGCTAGGAGCAGAGAAGTAATCGATTTATGGAACTCTTATTCCTGGTCACCCCAGGAGTGGAAATCGCTTTATTATAATGCATATAATTCAATATATATTCTACTGGATTTAGACTCAATCTTCTGGCTGATGATCCTTAAATTTTTATCTCTAGCTCTCACTTCCTGGCTAGTTCTTAGATTCGAATTTCCGCTGTCTGGTTAGCATTTTCAATTAGCTATCTCAAGCTTACTGTACCCCAAATGCAATGCATGATTTCCTCCCACTTCTATTCCTCTCCCTACCCCTGCCTGCCCTGGACTTCCTGGGTACTTGGCACCAGGAAGCCACTTGCCTCACTCCTCATCCGTAAGCAAGTCCCGTCCGCCTTCCTTGTAAAATATCGCCAGTGTGCCCTCCCCGTTCCCGCTGCAGCCACCTTCCCAGGTCTGCAGCATCTCTCACCCTCCCCACCACGACAGCCCCCACCTTCGCTCTGACTTCTCGCCTATCTGGAAATTCTTTCCATGGCAGTGAAAGTGATTCTGAAACGTCAATCAGATTCGTTCACACACGCCTTTTAAAAAGTTTCCGATACATGCCACAGCGTGGACGAACCTAGAAAACATGCTATGTGAAAAAACCGGTCACAAAAGGCCACGTATTGTATGACTGTATTTATATGAAATGCCCAGAAGAGGCAAATTCACAGAGACACAAAGCTGGTTAGCGGTTGCCAGGAGCTGGGGCCAGGGGGATGGGGAGTGACTGTTTGAAGGGTGTGGGGTTTTCTTTTGGAGGTGATGAAAATGTTCTGGAACTGAATGATAATGAGGATGACTCACAACATTGTGAATGTACTATCACTGAACTGTATGTGTTAAAGTGGTGAATTTTAACACATTTTTTAAAAATAGGACTTTAATGGCTTCTTGTTACAGTATGAAACTACAATCCAAATTCCTCCCCATGGCCCACACTGCATGGCATGATCTGGCCCCTGCCTCCCTCTCCTTACGCTGAGCCTTGCCCTGCTTCCTCTAGGCTGTCGGGGTTCAGAAAGTGATACCCCAAAGCACGGGCTCTGGCATGCTGAGTCCCTTGAACTAAAGGAGACTGGAAGCCACCTGAGAACCAGGGTCTCCCTGCCTTTTTCTCCTGCTCTCCTGTCTCTCACCCCTCTGTCCCCCGCACACAAGGAGGGGCTCTCTCTCTGAAGTTCCCTCTTCTGCCTAAAGACAGACCCTCCAGAAGGAATACAATTGTCATAAGTCCCCTCCCGGAAGCTGGGGAACATTAACTGTATCTCAAAAGACACCGAGGTGACACCACGCCTACACAGACTATCACCAGTTCTGAGGGCTGCTCAGAGACAACTTTTCTTACCTGAGAAACCTTTTATCTGCATAACAAGACAACCTTGGTCCCCTCCCGTTTCCTCCCTTCACACTCCCATAGCTTGTGTTGCCACCACCCCTATGAGCCCCAGGTCCCTCGTCCTTTCTGTAGCTCAGGCTGCTGTGTAAATTTCAACCATCTGACTCTTTTTCAAGACTCACATTTTGTGGAACTCCTGTGCATACGCAGGTGATTAAAATGGTTTTTCTCCTGTCTAATGTCAGTTTATCTCACAGCCTCAGTTATGAAATCTTCCGAGGGTAGAGAGTAAGCTTTCTCTCCCCCACAAAGCAAATCTGCCAAGCCCACCTCCAGTCCTTTGTTCAAGCTGTTCCCTCCGCTGGGCATACTGTCTCCAGCCGCCCACAGGGCTGGCTCCTTCTTAGCCTTTTGGTTTCCAACTCGTAGAGGTCTTTCCCGAACATCTGATCTCTGCATCAGCTTTTTGCTTCCTTCCTCTTACTGATCACAACTTTACTGACTTGTTTGCTTGGGTTTTCTGTTGCCCCTGTTAAAGTGTGATCCCCATGAGGGCAGGACCAAGTCTGTCCTGTAGTCCCAGAATCTAGACGACACCTGGTACTGTGGACAAGCTCAAACTTTGCATAATGAATATTAAAAATATATTTTTTTGTATATAGACTAAATGAACGAAGCTTTAAAAGTTAAGAATATGGGACACTTATTTGCACTTTGTAGTGACAAATAAATATGCATACGCTACCTATGTAAGGAATCTTAAATTTGCAAGGTATTTTCTGTATTTAGCCAGGAATTGGAGAAAGTATGTGTCAAAGCAGATGTTGGGCAGGAGATTAACTTGTGCTCAAGACTTGGTTTAGAGGCCTGGTGCAGTGGCTCATGCCTGTAATCCCAGTATTTAGGGGAGGAGGAGGGAGAAGGATAACTTGAGGTCAGGAGTTCAAGACCAGCCTGGGCAATATAGTGAGACCCTGTCTCTACAAAAAAAAATTTTCAAAAATTAGCCAGGTGTTGTGGCATGTGCCTGCGGTCCCAGCTACTCAGGAGGCTGAGGCAGGAGGATCACTTGAGCCCAGTAATTCAAGGCTGCTACAAGCCATGATTGTGCCACTATACTCCAGCCTGGGTGACAGAGCAAGACCCTGTCTCTTAAAAAAAAAAAAGCTCCTGATAATACAAAATGTAAAAGTTGGCCTGCATCTGAGGAACATACAGCCTCTTCAGTAGCAAGCCTTTTAGCACAAGGGCTAATTCAAGAAAAATGAAAATGTTTACCAGCCTCATTTTTTATTTTTCAGCCAAGGTGACAGGAGCTTTGTTGGGTCCTGTGAAAAGAGACAGTTATGCTTACAATGAGATGACCTACTTCCTTGACTAGAAGAATTTCATCAAAGGAATTGTTACTCCTTGTTACCAGGAAAGCATCTGGGTCTGTCCCGAGCAAGCAGCATTCAGACCTTATTTTTGCACAGTGTTTACTTTATCGAGTGACTGTCCATACTTCAGCTCATCTTTTCTCTGAATTACCGTTTCCAGGTAGGTATTACGATCTTTTGCAGGTGGAGAAGCCGAGGCTCAGAGAGGCCATAGGACTTGCCTACAGTGACAGACTAATTAGCTGCAGCACTGGATCCAAATGTGTTCCTACTCCGCTTAGCTCTGAGCACGTTGCCTGGCTTCAGGAAGCCTCCCTTTCTCTGCTTCCCTCCAATCCTTCCCCACCTGCCTGGGGGGCCGCAGGGCAAATTAAATTAATGTGTGGAAAGTGCCTGGTCATAGGCCTTTAATCTAAATTTGCTATTGTGATTTTTCCATTTAATGTAAAACTGGCACAGCCTTCCAAGGTGGTTGTGATAGGCTAAAAGGGGACTGAGAGCTCCTTCCCTCTGCTCTGCATCGAAGTTTCCTGAAAGGCCAGACAGCTGAGAGCTGGGATCTCAGGGCCAGAAAATCCATAAACATGGATCCTTCCAGCTTTTCCCCATGTGCTTTTCATACCACACACGTGCTCACACACACAGATGCTCGTGCAATGAAATTTCCAGCTTGGACAGGGGAAAGGAATGTACATTGAGGCCTGAGATAGCCAGAAAAATAATCCAGCCTGGCCCTGTTCCCAGGGCCAGGCGTCCCCGTGTCATCCAGACCACAGTCCCCACCCAGTTAACCTCTGACCGGCCGCCCGCCCAGCTGCTCTGCTGCTCTCCAGAACCACCCTCTCTCGGGACAGGGTGTACGTTGGCAAGACTGGAGGGCAGGGGGGTGAGAGGGCCCAGAGAAGACAGGAAGGAAAGGAGGCCCTCTCCCTTCCACCCAGCAGGCTAATTAATCCCCTAGAGTAGACCACGTGCTTCAGCCAAGGCTGTTCCAGAGGCAGAAGCTCTGCTCACTGCACCCCTGCAATGGAGAGTGGGAAATTAAAGCTGTTTTAGTGATAAAGCAGCCCCCAACTATTCTTTACATTGTAGACAAACAAGGACTGTCTCTGTTCTCTACTTTGCCAATATAGCCGTAGCAACCAGGTGCCCTTCAATTTTCATGTTTCTCGAGGCTTTGAGCCCCTTAACAAGGAGCAGCTGATCTTTCTGCTCTTTCGTGTTCTCATCCACGCGGAGCACTCGCCCTGTGCCCCGTTTGCCTTCGCAGAGGCTGCAGACCCTTCCCTTTCACAGAAAATGAGCTCGGTGGTTTTATTTTGCCTTTTAGAAACCATCGCTGAGCAAAGTACCTCTGTAGAGTTTATATGGTTTGTAAAATCAAAATGCTGTCTTAAACAGGTCTACCCGTGCACCTTCCTGATACAATGCGATGCTGTCTTCATATGGATTACTCTCTCGGGAATGCTCAGTGTTTGACTGCAAAAGGGACACGGACAGCGTGCGTGCCTGACCTCTCCCGACTGGTACTGTTTTGCTTTAAGACCAACATGTGATCTCAAAATAATTTTAATTTAGGGTTTTAAAAAAAAAAATTGAAGTTTTTTACTGCAAGAAAATCGCAAGGGTGGGGCCCAGTGGCTCACTCCTGGAATCCCAGCACTCTGGGAGGCCCAGGTGGGAGGATGGCTTGAGGCCAGGAGTTCAAGATCAGCCTGAGCAAGAGTGAGACTCCCATCTCTACCAAAAAGAAAAAGAAAAAAAGAAAGAAAATCACAAAAGTGTAATAGAGACAGGAAAGGATAACCTGTACATTAAAAGAAACATAAAAGATGTATTTAGATCCCAATTTAAACAATGAACCTAAGAAAATGTCTAACATGTATGAAACAAACAGAAAGTTGATTTCTGATTAGATAGGTGATACTATAAGAAATTATATAGGAATGTGTGTTTTGTTTTAGGTTTTTTACCATTTTAAAAAAGGGAGTTCCTGTCTTTTGGAGGTACATACTAAAATATTTAAACACGAAATTATATGATTTCTAGTATTTGTTTCAAGGTAATCTGTGAAGAGGGGGGTGGGGGTTTAGATAAAGTGTGTCAAAAGACAAAATGACTACAAATTTAATTATAGATCTACCTGGCTTGTATTCGAGATACATGAATTGTGGCAGCCTCCGTTCTATAACATAGAATGAGAGTTTCCTTCGGACAATGGCGGAACAGTGGGCTTTGTAAGTTGGGAAGAAGGAAACAGCAATAGAACAAAACCTGATTGGTTAACATCTGCTTACTTTTGTAAGGATTAAAGCAGAGGGAACTTCCATATTATACTGATTCAGGTAGACTAGAATCTCCTGTTTTGTCAGGAAAAACTAGTATGTTTTGGGATCTATCATCTTCCTTAAAGTTTCAGTTTGATTATGTGGCATTTAGCATTGAGTGACTCCATCTTGGTTTGGTCTGGTCTGTTGGGACCCAGTGCAGGGGCTCAGTCCAAAACAGTGGCCTCCCATAATTTTGTTTAACATGTGTTTGGCCATAGGAACACATTTCCCTCTCATTTCTAACAAATTTTTCCTTCTTACTCTCACTGGGTTAGGAAAAGCTAGGCCAGGGAGAGGACCTTCAGGCATTGGTGATGAAGCTGAGGATTATGGCAGGTCCAGGATAGAAGCCGATAGACACCCAAGGCAAGGGAGCTGTAGGGGACAACAAGTGGTATTTTTTCCTCACCTGTCACAAGGTTCCCAGCTGAGACTCCTATAACGAAAGACAGATTAACAAGAGAAAAGCTTGCAAATTTATTTCATACAATTTTATATGACATATGGGAGCTTTCAGAAATGAAGACCTAAAGGAACAGGGAAATCTGTGTGCTTTTATGGCCAGTCATGCATAAGTATGATTAGAAGACAAAGAGTATGAGCTAATAGCAATAAACTGGGGGAACTTAGCAAGGCCTGTTTGGCCAGATTCTTCTTGGCATTGTCTATGTCTTCATTCCTTTTCTCTGGGCATAGGACATACGAGCAAATCTGCTTCAGGGGAAGGTCAGCTTGATTTTACCACCTGTTTTGGGGAGAAGGGTGAGGGGAAGGTGAATGTGACCTTGCTGCTTCTGCTGTTTTCTCATATGCCAAGGTGCCATATTTTGGGGTAGCATGTCTTGAATTCCCCAGAGCTGAGCTGGGCCAGGCACTGGACAAAGGGCTGGAACAAGAATGACATTGAGACCATCGAAGCTTCATAAGGAAGATACAGTTTAGCATTCAGGGAGCTGTGGTTGAAGACCAGGGAAGTTGGCCTAAGTACAGTGAGCGAGACCAATGTGGAGTCAGACCCAAGAAAGAGGGAACCTTGGGAGGTGAGTGGCATCAAAGGACTAAACGGATCCAGGATTCCTCCCCGACCTTCACTTGGGGACAGTCTCTCTGGGGCCTTACCATTGTCTTCTATTTAGATGGTCAAATCATTCAAGTGTTTGTTGATTGGAATCTGCTCATAGGCCAGTTTTCATTTTATGGACTTGTTTGAGTTGGCAGTTCTCTAATTCCTTAATATCCAAAGTGTGGTCTGCAGATCAACAGCATCACCTTCCCTGGGGAAGTTAGAAATGCAGAATTGCTGTCCTCGCTCTAGACCTATTGAATCAGAATCTACATTTTTAGCAAGATTCCCAGAGTGTAAGGGACAGATTTCTTCAGGGAGGCCAGATGTAACTTCGAGTTGGCATGTTCATAGGCTGTAGTTGCATGGTCTTTCAGGAGGACAATTTATCAATGTGCATGAAATACCTTAAAATGTGCATATCCTTTAATCCAACAGTTGCATTTCTAGGAATTTATCAGAGATGTGTACAAAGATGTGTGTGCCAAGGATATTCAGCATAGTGTTACTTATAGTAGCAAAAGTATAAACAAGCTAAATAGCCAATAATAGAGGCATTAATAAGTAATTTATAAAAAGAAATTGTATGTGATCTTTAAAAATCATGTTGTATAAGAATGTTTATTAGCATAGAAAAATATACATGATATATTTTGTGAAAATAAACAGGCTTTAAAACAGCTTATGGGCCGGGCGCGGTGACTCACGCCTGTAATCCTAGCTCTCTGGGAGGCCGAGGCGGGCGGATTGTTTGAGCTCAGGAGTTCGAAAGCAGCCTGAGCAAGAGCGAGAACCCGTCTCTACTAAAAATAGAAAGAAATTAATTGAACAACTAAAAATATATAGAAAAAATTAGCTGCACATGGTGGTGCATGCCTGTGCTCCCAGCTACTTGGGAGGCTGAGACAGGAGGATTGCTTGAGCCCAGGAGTTTGAGGTTGCTGTGAGCTAGGCTAACGCCACAGCACTCACTCTAGGGCAACAGAGTAAGACTATTGTCTAAAAAAAAAAAA
This sequence comes from Avahi laniger, assembly GCA_963575035.1. Lineage (NCBI taxonomy): Eukaryota > Metazoa > Chordata > Mammalia > Primates > Indriidae > Avahi > Avahi laniger. The sequence goes on from CAUYSK010127618.1 coordinate 9,444, forward strand.
AAAAAAAAACAGCTTATGGAGTGTGATACTGTTTACACAATGATACTATTTATACATGGAAAAATACTTTAAATAATGATTATCTTTGATAGGTAGAATTACAGGGGGTGGTTTTCTTTTTAATTTTCTGTTCTCTAAATTTTATACAATAGTTATTTCCTATTGTAATTAAGAAAACAACTATTCTCTTTTTTTAAAAAATAAAAGGTGAAGGGAAGGAGTGAAAATTGCAACAAGAAAAACTATTCCTTAGCACAAGAAACAAAAGAAAATGTTTGCTTTGGATAATTTGTCAATTTCCTCTGATTACTTAGAAATTACACCATTGTTGTGTGTTGAATGGTGTCCCCAAAAAGATTTGGTGACCTGTGAGTGCAACTTTATCTGGAATAAGGGTCTTTGCAGATGTGATCAAGATGAGGTCGAACTGGATTACAGTGGGAGCCAATGTGACACGTATACATGGTACCCAAGAGCATGGCACCGGTTACAGGGAGCCAGTGGGTCACAATGCCTTGGTGTATGGACAGGAGCTTGTGTCAGGAGCCCCCGAGCAAACGGGGGAAGGAGTTGGGTAGTACAGTGTAATGGGGCCATTAAAGTTTGGAGCATGGGGAGATTGCCACTGGCCAGAAAGGGGAGAGCCACTGCTATAAGAAAGAAATGAGGGACAAGGCTTGAAGAGGCAGAGGTCAAGGCATACAAGGTCTGGGCAACAGAGTGGCAGGATGTCAGGCCCAGAGGAACTGGTTCATGAGAGTCAGGCTCAGGTACAGGGTTGCAAATCTACAGGGCAGGATGCAGGCAGAGGGACTGAGTGGCGGAGATCAAACCCCAGGCACAGAACGACTGCTCGGCACAAACAATAACCGCCACGTGTGAGCAAGCGCTGTGCTCTGCGCTATCCCCGCAGCGTCTCGTGTACTGACAGCAGCCCTGTGAAAAGAGGAAACTGAGAGGTTCAGAGATGTCAGGCAACTTGCTTGTCGTCACCCTGCTGTGTGGCCGAGGCTGGTTTTGAACCCAGGACTGGTGGCTCCAATACCAATGGAAAAGGTTAGCAGAGATGGGGAGGGAGGGTGAGTGAGAGGTGCTGAGGGAAGAAGAAACTAGCAAAATGGGGCTTAATCCCACCATCCCCTCTGAAAGGGGGTCCTGGAGGGGAACCCTTGTTTGCACATGGGCAGGACAGAGTCCTGCAGGCGGGGACCCCGCAGGGCCAGAGGTTCCTGACACAGGAACCACTTAGAACAAATCTCACCTCGGTCAATCGTTCTGGCACCTTTCCAGCCCTGCTTAGGAAGTCAGCTGCAGGGAAAACCTGGAAAGCAAGGCCGGCATTTCGATAAGCAATGGTTATTTTGCAAGATGAATAGGTAACAACGTGGGCAAATGCTTAGGGAAAAAGCAGGATACGTGGTTACTATTCCGTACAAAAGCACATAGAAAAATATATGGGAAAGGTAACAGGGGTTGTTAGGTGCTGGGATAGGATTTTTTCCAGTTATTTTCCAAATTTTTTATGATGTCCTTCTTTTAAAAATTATAATCATGAAGACTATGTAAAAACAGGAATCATGCTTGTTTGTTTGGGTTTTTTTTTAGAAACTGATGTTTATTTTCCATCAGCTTTATTCCTATTTCCTGTTTGAGAGCCTGTGAAAGAACAGCTTGAGAGCACTGGGTGGTGGTTCCTACCCGTGCGGCGGCCTGAGCGGCAGGAGCTGCAGAGCAGGCTTCAGCAGAGGGACCTGCTCGAACAGGCACAGAGGGCACCTGCACGACTTCAGAGCAGTCCGCAGCTCAGGCTGAGTAGCAGCGAACTCTGTATCTGGAGCAGTCCATTCGCCCTGAAGCTCCACCGCCTTCACAATCTCTTTAGGATCCTGTAGGAGAGACTGGGCATGACCTCCCGTGAGGGCCCTGGGGCCATTGTGCTTGCATGTGCAGAACTTCCTCGACAGCATCCGACACACATCCCTGCGTGAGCTCCCTTGTGGCATGGACGGTGATGTCCACACGGCGCAGAGAATCTGTGCGACACAGAGCAATGGTAGGCAAGTGACATAAGACACCTCCACAAGAGGCTGCCTGAATCTGGTTCGTGAAGGTTCCAGGAGTGAAGCAACCAGCCATGGGAGAGGCTCCAGGGCAGCAGCAAACTTCGGCACAGCCCACTGGCCGGTATTCCCAGAGGATGTGACACTGACGTCAGCTGGGCTTGCAGTGGCAGCAATGGCTCGAGCTGCCAGCAGAAGCTTCTCCCAGGTCCTCTTCAGATTTACGAGGCCGATGCATCGCGTTCCTTTTGTAGATGCGCTGTTCCATTTGGGAGTCAGGTTGGGGCCGCCTCAGGGGGTTCCTGCTGCAAGGAGTTTGAGGGCATTCTCCTTCATTCGCAGGACGTCAAGGATGAGAACCCAGGA
>CAUYSK010127621.1:0-32205 GCA_963575035.1 Avahi laniger
TTATTAGGGTCTTAGTTTATTTATAACGTTATACCCAATACTGTGAAATGTGTCATTAGCAAAACATATTAGAGTCATATGTTGGAAGATGCATTCTTTAATATTCTTTAATATTGCATGCTTCTTCCACTCTCTCCATGGTAATGGTCTCTTTCCACATAATCATTTTCTTTAACAGATGTTACTGTCAAAAATTTGCAGATGCAAATTATGTTGAAACATTAATATTTTTAGAATCTTGGACTAATGTCTTTGACTCTATAAATAATCTTTGCTTATAGCACATTTCTTCATAGGTCTAGCCCACCACAGAATTCTGTCCATGCATCTCTCTCTTTTGACTTCCTGTGGCCACCACCCTTAGCTTCATTCTCTCCTACTACCACATTAGCTTCTAAGGAAATTTTCCCTGAATTCAAGAGTCACGAAGATTTCTTTACTATTGTTTTTCATAAGATCCTTACCTTTTTCTTCACATTATTGACCTTATTTAGTGCTTTTACTTGTTGTGTCTTTCCAAATTAATTAAAAAATCTAAAGAACTTGAGCAAATGTCTGTTTTGGGTCCTGCAGTACTCCCTCGTAGAGGTCAGTGTCTTTCTGGGAGCCCAATATCTTAATACATCTTATCTAATTTAGAGATACAACCTTATCCTCAATTACATTCAGAGATAAGATTATATTTTAAAAAGAACAAAAGGAACTGCTGCTAAAGTATACAAGATTTACTGTATCCCCAAGGAGATACAGCAACAGAGACAATTCACAGCATGCGCTTTTCATGGGAATGTTTTTTAGTTGACATATTTACTTGTTTGTTTCTTTATTTGTACTGTTTTGGACATCCCTGATGTGAAAATTTCAAATTAAGAAGAGCCAACTTGTAGCTAATAAAAAATGAATAAGGTGGACATTGTCACCAATTTACTTTTGACGACGGAGGAGAACGAGCTTGGGAGATGGAAGAATAAGCTGATTCTCCAGCAAAGGCCTTTTTCTGCAACTATCCCACCTTAGACAGTCTTTATGCTTTACCACTAGCATCCCTTATTGCCCTCCAACAAACGTAAGGCCTAAGAAAAATCACCCCAGATCAATATGCTCCAAAAGACATATTTCATTATGGGACTTGCTGTTCTATAATGTGTTTCAGGATGTTGCTCTTATATTATTTTTGCTACCCATGTAAGACCCTGTTCTTTCACTCTTAATGTGTACAAATGGGAAATGTTTGAATACTATCCAGTTATCATGGCTGATATATTGATGGACTTCAGGTTCAATGTCGTGCCTTCACTAAACTCAGTTTAAACTCACAGTGCCTCAACTAAAGTTTTACCTCAGAAAAAATAGCCTGAGTCCTTATGTTTAACAAATAACATATAAGACAAGTTAAATATTATCATATCACTATAAAATAATGACTAAGCTATTTAAAACTATGTAAATTACTTGTTTAGGCTAAAGGCTACACACAAAATATGTTCCAAAATATTTTATAACATTCCTGATTAGTAAGTGATCAGGAGTCTTTATATCTTATCATCTGTTGGATTCTTATAACAATGCACATAATTGATCAGGCATTACAAGCTCAATTACTTTTCAGACAGCTATGTTATGTGATAAACACAAGTTTATATGATTTTGCTTCAGAGAGAATTGGCATTTTGAAAATCATATGTTTATGTATAATGTAATTGAAGACAACATAAAAATGACAGTCTATATTATTATTTGGAAATAAAACTTTTACTTTTTATTTTATAAAATCTCTCTTTGTTTTGTATCACAGTCCCAGAATGATTCTGATCAAACCCTAATTGACATGGAAGGACATTTTCCAATTAATGCACATAGTAAAAAACAATCTGAATCAGGATAAATGAAAGTCTTAAAAATTTATGGGATTAGTGCTGAGTGAATGTACCATAAATCTGTCAAGATTTTACACAATAAGCATGCTAAAACAGTCTACTGAGACTGAAAGTAGACATCAACAAAGAAGTACTTCATGTAGGTAAGGGATGCTGAGATTTAAACACCTTTTTTGATTTATATCCCTTGACTACTCATAAATAAAACTTCACCTGTCTACCCTTGTAAGATAGGTCTTATTTAGACATATTGATTTGAACTTCAGCTAAACATTGTTTGCAATTATAATGCAGTAGTCTCTTGAATATCTATGTTAATAGAGGAGAGTTTGAGCTGGTAAAAAAACTATAGTTCATTCAAACCACAAATCAAATTTGTTTCAATCAGAGTGCTGGAAAATTATTTACCACTCCAGGAAAAATACCTTAGTACAGTCTATTTATATCTTGCACCAGGGAATGGATGTCTGTTGTAGTCAACTTCATTTGGCTATCAAGTGAACATATTGACTAAATTCCTAAAATTCAAAAATAGTTTTCATAAATAGGACATGCACATGGTTTATTTCATTTCTTATAATAAAAGAGAATTATAAAATAACTCCCTACTACATACGAAGCACATGTTATTCTTTCAGTTTGACAACAAAATAAAACTACTCAATCCGTAATAAATTTATAATTCATCTGAAACACTAAAACAGCTCTCATATTTTGTAGGGTCAAATGTTTAAATGTATTCAACTTAATTTATAAATGGTGTGATTTAAAATATGGGTTATAAGATTTATATTATTATTATCTTATTGTAGCATATAATATTCTTTACCAGATAGGTGGTAAAGAATTTACATAGAAAGATGGATGTATAGATAGACATATAAAAGAATTTCTGTTTGCACTATGTTAAAGTAGTAATAGGAATGGGAATGCATACTGACACACCTGTACTTGCAAGTCTCTGGACCTGAAGGATCCATAACATGTCATTTTTATAGAGGAAATGGAGCCTGCAAGGAAGAGAGATCAGTAAACAGGCATCTGGAGACAAAATGAGTCAATGTGACATCTCTTTCATTAGAAAGAGCTCTGAGTCCCAGTAAGATAGAGGTTAAAAGAACAAAACCTAGGCAAGAAAGCATAATATGAAGTACCATACTCATATTCTCCTCTCCCACAGTAATAATAATTTGACAGTCACCCACCAAAGAAAGTGACTTTCTGGGAGCTTTGGGATCTGGATGCAATACTGTAATGGTGAGGTACAAATCGCTTTTAGTTATAATATAAAAGTTAAAGCAAAAAGTATCAAAATAACTTTAGCTATAATAATGGATACACCATATAAAAATATTTCATAAAATTTTAGTGGATGCACAATATAAAGGTATGTAAAATGTGTCATCAATGGCATAAAATCTGGGGAGGGGAGTAAAATTGTAGAGTTTTGTATGTGAATGAAGTTATTATTAGTTTAAAATAGATTGTTATAATTATAAGATGTTTTATATAACTTCATGGTATCTACAAAGAAACAGAAAAAACCTCTAAGAGATACACAAAATATAAGGAGAAAGAAATCAAAGCAAATCACTATAAAAAGTAACAAATCACAAAAGAAGATAATAAAAGAGAAAGGAAAAAACAAAGGAACTACAAAACAGAAAACAAGTAACAAAATGACAAGTTCTTACCTTCGATAATAACTCTAAATGTAAATAGATTAAATTCTTCAATCAAAGCAGAGTAACTGAATAAATAAAAAACAAATAAAAATAAATCTGAATGAATAAAATACTATATATACATATATATCCAACAATATACTGCATATTGAAAGCTAACCAGCTTTAAGGACACACATAGCGGCATGAAAGTGAAGGGATAGAAGATATTTTATTCAAATGGTAACCAAAAGAGAGTGAATGCAGCTATACTCATACAAAAAAAAACTGTCTTAGAACATCTGTGCTGCTATAACACAAAAGATAATTAACTTTTGTTAATTAAATACAGCAGAAATGTATTTCTTACAGTTCTAGAGTCTGGGAATTTCAAGATCAAGGCATCAGCAGACTCAGTGTATGGTAAGGGCTCACTTTCCTATTCGTAAGTGGTACTTTCTAGCTGTGTTCTCACATGATGGAAAAGGGGTAACATCTCTCTGGGGCCTTTTTTATAAGGGCACTAATCCCATTCACAAGGGCTCTGCCCTCATGTCTTAATCACGTTCCAACAACCTCACCTCATTATACCATAAATTTGGAGGCAGACACAAATATTCAGACCATAGCATGGCCTATCAGTCAAAGTCTGTCACAAGGGAAAGAAGATCACTATATAAATAGGGAATCAACTTATGAAGAAGACATAACAATTGTAAATTAAATATATTATATATGCCCCCAAAATTGAAGCACCTATGTATACAAAGCAAATATTAGCAGAACTGAAGGAAGACAGGCGCCAACAATTGTAGGGGACTTCAATATCCCATCTGTAACAACGAATAGATCATAGAGACTATCAATAAGAAGAGAGTGAACTTCAGTAATACCAAATAGATCTAACAGACATACATGGGACATTCAGCAGAGAAAAAACAAACATTTTTCTCAAATGTACATAGAATATTATTCGGGATAGGTAAAATATTGGCCCATAAAATACATCTTAACAAATTTGAGAAGATTAAATCATATCAACTAATATCTTTTCCAAAAATAATGGTATAAAACTGGAAATCAATAACAGAAGGACCATTAGAAAATTCATAAATGGGTAGAAAAGAAACAATACAATACCGAACAACAAATAGGTCAGAAAACAAATTGAAAAGGCAATCAAAAAGTATCTTTGGATAAGCAAAAATGGAAACATGGGACACCAAAACTTATAGGATTCTGCTAATGCAATTCTATGGGAAATTTTTATATCTTTAAATACCTGTATTACGATAAAAGAAAGATCTCAAATAAGCAACTTCTCTTCATACGTCAAGGAACTAGAAAAAGAAGTATATACTGAGCCTAAAGGCAGTAGAAGGAAAAAAAATAGTAAAGATTAGACAGGCAATAAATGACATAGAGAACAAAAAGACAATTAAAAAGATCAACTTAACAAAGAGCTAGTTTTTTAAAATATAATCCAAATTGAGAAACTTTTAGCTACACTAACAAAAAGACAGAGAGAGAGAACTCAATTATAAATGAAAAAGAATATGTATTCTGCAGCTTTTAGATGGAATGTTCTGTAAATACATGTTAAACCCATTTGGTGTGGAGTGCAGTCTCTTTGTTTTCTGTCTGGATGATCTGTTTATTGCCAAAAGTGGGGTGTTGAAATCCTTTGTTATTATTGTATCACAGGTAACTTCTCCCTTTAGGTACACCAGTGTTGGATGCATGTATATTTCCAATCACTGTGTCCTCCTACTATATTACACAATAATTCCACAGAAATACAAAGGATCATAAAATACTGTTATGAACAATTATGTGCCAACAAATAGGACAACATAAGTAATGAATACATTCTGAAAAATATACACGTCTACCAGGACTAAATAATGAAGAAAAAGAAAATCTGTATAGACCAATAATGAATAAGGAGAATAAAGCAGTAATCAAATCCTCATTATAATGGAAAGACAAGCACCACATGTACTCACCATCAAATTGGTATTAACTGATCAACACATAAGTGCACATATAAGAATAACATCTATTGGATGTTGGGCAGGGGGGAGGAGGGAGGGGGGAGGAGGGAAGAGAGGAGGGGGGAGGAAGAAGAGGAGTGGGGCGAGGAGGGGACGGGAAAATGCATACACCGAGAGTGCAATGCGCACCACCCAAAGGATGGACGTACTTGAAACTCGGACTTGGGAGGGAGGGAGGACAAGGGCAACATATGTAACCTAAACATCTGTACCCCCATAATATGCTGAAATAAAAAAAAAAAAATTTCAGCTCCAGATGGCTTTGTGGGTGGATTCTACCACACATTTAATGAAAATTTAATTCCAATCCCATGATGCCTCAAAATATTTAAGAGGGGAGAGCACTTCTAAACTCATTTTATGAACCAGGATTACTTTTAGACCATAGTCAGTTAAGGCCAGTACAAGAAAAGAAAATTATAGGACAACATTCCTGATGAGAATATTTACAAAAACACTCAAAAATACTAGAAAACTATCCTCAAAAAATACTAGAAAATCAAGTTCAACAGCACATTAAGATGATTATACACTATCATCAAGTGGAATTAATCCCAGGGATTTAAGGACGTTTCGACATGCACGAATCTATAAATGTGATAAACCACATTAACAGAATGAAGGACAGAAGCCATATGATCATCTCAATAGATGTAGAAATATATCTGACAAAATTCTTCATCTTTTCATGATAAAAGCTCTCAACACATTAGTTTTAGAAAGAATATAACTTAGTATAAAAAAGGTTATACGTGAGAAGCCTGCAGCTAACATGATACTAAATGGTGAAAAACTGAAAGTTTTTCCTCTAAGATCAGGAATAAGACAAGGACACCCAATCACAATATTTATTCAACATAGTACAAGAAGTCTGAACCAGAGCAATTAGGCCTGAAAAAGATATGAGTCATCCAAGTTGGAAAGGAAGAAGTAAAATTATCTCGGTTTATAAATGACATGATCATATGTCAAGAAAACCCTAAAACCTCCACTGATAAAATTGTTAGAAATAATAAACTATTTCAGTAAAGTTGCAGGATAGAAAATCAATATATCAAATCTGTTGCATTTCTATATACTAACAATAAACTATCTGAAAAAGAAATTTCAAAAATAATCTCATTTACAATAGTATCAAACATAGTAAAATACCTAGGAAGAAATTTAACCCGTACACTGAAAACTCTGAGACATTGGTGGAAAAAAAATTGAAAATCACATAAATAAGTGGAAAAATGTCATGTGTTTATTGATTGGAGAAATAATATTGTTAAAACGCCCATATTCCCTAAAAAAATCTACAGAGTTAATGTAATTCCTATAAAAATTCTAATGACATTTTTCATAGAAATAGAAAAATATCATAAAATTTGTATGGAATCACAAAATACCCCAGACAGCTAAAACAATCTTGAGAAAACAAAGGTGGAGACATCACACTGTTTATTCCAAGCTATACTACAATGCAATAGTAATCAAAACAGTATGGTGATGGCATAAAAACAAACACTTAGATCAATGAGAGAGAACAGAGTTCCCAGAAATAATCTCATATATATAGTTAACTAATTTTTAACAATGGTTCCAAGAATATACAATGTTGAAAGGAGAGTTTCTTCATCAAGTTATTTGGGGAAATTGGATATTCACTTGCAAAAGATTGAAATTGGACTGTTATCTTACAGCATACATAAAGTTATAAGATGAATAAGCTCTGAGGATCTAATGTTCAGCATCATGACTATAGTTGGTAATACTGTATTATATTATCGAAAATTTCTGTGAGAGTAGATCTTAAGTGTTCTCATCACTAAAAAATAATAAATAATGGTCCAATGTGAGGTTATGGGTGTGTTAATTAACTTGATTGTGGTAATCATTTCACAATGTATATCAAACTTAAATTTTTAAAATTCATAAATTAAATTCTTAAAAATGTCATGGCTTAAAAAGAGAATAGAAATGAACAAATATGGAAGTGCTTCTGAGATGGTTGTTAGAACTAAGTATTGAACATCACATTTATTCAATACATTTATTTAGGAAAAAAACCATCACATTATACACCTTAAATACATAAAATTATTACTTTATAATTATAATTCAATAAAGTTGAAAGAACTAAAAAAAAAAGAACAAAACCTAAAAAAATGTTTAACCAGGGGATAAATCTATCTATCTCTCTGTCTATCTATCTATCTATGCCATGAGAATAATATAGGCTATGTCATTTGGGCTCTTCCGGCCTCAGAAACTCAGTCTCCCTTTCAAAGGATACAGGCAGCTGTGAAAAGGGCAAAACTAGGTTTCAAATTTCCTTGTCAGTAGTTGACATCACAAAGGGGATTAAAATGGAAGGAAGATAAGAAAAATGAAAATACTATTTGCATTTATGCATAATATTCCCCAAAGTTCTGCCAGAAATGATATGGGAGAGAGGCCTTTTTGAATGGGTTTTGAGATCCTCTGTTACGTTGGTATAAGAAAAAAGGTGTTGAGTTGGAGATATTATCATTAATTTTTTATGTTTAAACATAGCACTATTTGGCCTACTGCACACCCACACAAACATCATACAAATACTACCACATTCTGAGATGATGAGGGTTAGGACTTCAATATATTAATTTTGAGGGATCACAATTTGGCCCATAACAGTGATTTATTATTTATCTTCTAAATGAGAATGTTGGCCACATTTTATTAAAAGAGTTCTGAGATTTTTTGCCCAATGTTGATATTTTATTTAGGAGCATGTTGGTGTTATTTGCTTAGCAGGTTTGGATAGAATAAAGTTAAGGAAAATCCCTTGTCAGAATGTTCCTGATAGCACTTGCTTTCAATAAAGTAACTATTTTCTTCTTGTTGCTTCTAAATCCATACCTTGCTTTAGTCTTTTATGATAGGCTGAACGAATGTGACCTGTGAAAGTTCTCTTAACACCATATTTTTACTTAACATTTTTTTGTTTATGTTTAGAGAAGAATCACTTTCCACACAAAGAATCTTAGAAAAATGCCTTTCAAAACAGTTAGCAGACTGATTGCTTTTGCTTGACTTGCTCAGAGTTCAATGCCGTTCACAATAACTCTGGCTTTTGATAAGCAGTTTAAACATGAATCAAGGAGGCTGTCAATGGCTCAAAGAGCATCGGGATTGTTTTTAACTACAAATGAGATGTCTAAAAATTGCTTGTCAATGTAGTCAGGCTGCCAAGTATGGTTTCTGGTTCATGACATCACTGCCAGAAGCCCTACATCTGGGAAATTTGGCTTCTAAGAATAAAGATGAGAATAGTTTTAAGGAAAGTTTGATGACACTTTTCATGGTATGGGAAAGAAATTTGTTTTGTTATTTTAAGGATTAAAAACTTGAAAAGGTAATAGGTATATAAAATTATATTTTGTATAAGCTTTCATTATTTTCAAACTGATTTTCTTATCTCATGCTAATTAAACATGAGTTAAAGTTTTAAAAGCCTTATAAAGGTTTATATCATATCCTATGATAGCTTAATTTGAGGTTAAGTAAAATGCTGAATATCTTATATAAATGCAGGCATTTATTTATTTTGTAAGCTTAATGGATTACTTTTCCTTTGTGTCTAAGATTTATTTTATTATTTTTTTCTGAAAACATTAAGACAGCAATAAATGAGTTGACTTTCTTTTATAGTTTAACATAATATTCATATTCAATATTTCTAATATCTCTATTAGGAATGATACATTAAAGAGATATAACAGAAGAAAATGAAAATATACTGAATAGACCTCATAAATGACTCTATCATTTCAATGCCCCGAAGAGTTATCAGGAAAAGGAGTTTTCCTGTGCATTGTACACATAGAAGCCCACCAACGATGAGAGTTTAGTTGAAAATTTGTAGTCATCAACATTTTTCAAAGTGTAAACTGTAGCTGAACATCAATATTCAAAAAGGCTTCAGGAACAAAAATGACATGGCTGCTTCACTTTGTAGAAAAGGAAACCATTGTCATGTCCTCCTAAAATGGCTTAGCAAAAACTCATTACTCCATTTCATTTAATCCTAGGCTCTGGAAATTTTAAGGTTTTTTTGTTTGTTTGTTTGTTTTGTTGTTCTTCTACCACAATGAGAACAGTGAATATTTGAGTATCTTCTGGACCCTATCTTCTGGTGTCCTATTCTCTAGAGCAATCAAACAGGAGATTCAGTTGAAATAATGTTAGTCTTTTCTTGCAGGGATGAATGTTAGTCATACTGGCAGTACAACAATGAATTGTAAGTTAACTTTGGTCAAGTAAAAGTAACTCCATATTGGCTGATCATAGAAAATTAGCAATGTTTGAAATCACTAAAATCATGAGGTTGATGTGTTATAGAATACTTATCATTTTATTAATACCTCACAATACACTCTTCTTATAACGATTAGCTATAATGTACTCAGTAACAATTCATCTCATGTGAAAAAAATTTTATTTGAGACATTAAAAGCAATAGAGTAAAATTTTAAAATGTACCAGATTTCAAATAGTAAACCACTATAATATTAATCTCACGCATCTCTCTATAAATCTATATCTCTATATAAGTCTATTATCTACTATAATTCTATCTATATATTAGAGAAATCATAAAATTATGATTTTTTTAATTAAGAATTGGAGTTAACAAATTCCCTTTCCAAAATATCACATTTTTAGGCAGAATGTTTAATAGCTGAGAATAGATTCCCCTTACTAACTGCATAACATTGGAAAGTTTTATAATTGTAAAATAGGGAAAATGCTAACATCTCCCTAATAATATGGTTGTGCTAATTGAAAGATATACGTAAAATATTGAAAATAGATCCTAGCACAATTTTTATGTTCAGTGACTGGTTATTATGAAAAAAATGATTATGATGATGATTCATATTCCACTTTCGTAAATGAATACAATGCCTTGTATTTACATAACTTTTACAGTGTTAAGCTTTTTGTTATAGTTTTTAATGATAATATTACAGGTAAAAGAGAGTAAATCCCTATATGTCAGAAATATGTTCATATATAAAAGAGCCACCCACAGAGTGATCACCAACACATCACTTTTTCTTCTACACTAAACAGTTGGTGAAAAGTTAGAATTATCCTTTACCTTTATACCAAATTAATAATATAGTCAGATGTATTTGAAATTATTTCTTTGGTGTCAAACTGTTAAAAGAAGTGAGAAAATTTATGGAATTGTATTAAGTTGGAAATAGGCTTCATCTTCTAGTGACTCATTTGACAAACATATTATCTCAGAATTCTACGCTACTGTTATTTTCTTTTGCCAAACTCTCTTCACTGAATAAATGATAAGCATACCAGGGCTGAAATATCTTAAAAGAGTAGTTAAATATCATAAGGAGTAGTCAACTAGTTTACATTTCAAAATCTTGTTAGCATAGGTTATGAAGCCAAAGCTACTGAAACATAAATTAATGTCATAAATTAATATTTATTTATGATACATGATACTCATCCTGTGATATTTCTCTATATTTTTCTATATGTATACTAATAGAAGAAATTACTTAAATCCTTAAGATAATTAATACTTATCTTATAAAAACTTATACAAATTAAATGTATCTTTACTTATAAAGTGCTTTAAAAGTGTTCAGTGAATAGCAGCGACTCAACAAATAGTAAGAACTCAAAGTAAGTTGTCAAATAATTATTATTGTTATATCATAATTATGAAAAGTGAAAATTTTGATGTATATTATACTTGAAATCTTACTTTATGTATCAGCTGATCAAGCCTCAGTTTTAGCTTCAGTCAAAAAAGTAAAGATGACATTTGATTACAGGGAATTTTACTATTTTTACATAGCTTTCATAAGGATCTCTCAGAAATGAAAAGTGTAGAAAGTGATACTATTGTATTTGGGCATTCTAGATGCGGAGCCACTGGATGTTTGTATTTTAATTGATATATCAGAGACATAACTCCATATCACAAAAATTCCTTTTTTTGCCTATCTAGAATTCTTATTTATAGATTGATTTGCTTATATATAGTCACTTTTTTCCTCTATATAAGGATAGATTCATGAGAGCACACACACATTTGTCTTGCTTATTTCTGTACCCCTAGCATGTAGAGAAATGTTTTCTACTATTTGTGGAATGAATCCACTATATTGACTGTTACGATTCAGGATTAAATTTTTGTTCATTTTAAACTATATCCTTTATGAGCTTTATCAAATTGCATGAAAATGCAAATAATAAATTGTTCATTTTCCTATCTTTGACACATTTAAATATGATGACAAGTAAAATAGTTAAAAACAGAGTAACATAAATTTGTGACTTTCTGATAATTTCTTCTTTTTGGAGAAATAGATTGATGAAAAGAAGTCAGAGTTCAGTTTTAATTTTTACCAAAAAGGAATATGTCAAATAGATGAGAATTTTGACAAAAATATATCATTTTGAGATTCACTAGAGTGAATAAAAAAATTTCATGTACCATATATTTGACATTTATCTTATATATTTTGAAAATGAATATTGAAATACACAAAGAACCAAAATCAACAATATTTCTACAAAATACACATAAGTATTTATAGAGAGTAAAATAAGAAAACAAAAAATAATTTACACTGTATTTTCAGTAATAAATTCAGTGGGGAATACTGGAGACAACTAAACAATTTCATTGTTTTTATTTTTAAGAATTCCCATATAATATATGTGACTATAGAAGCAGACTAGACTTATATGTTACTACCAAAATGTTCAACAGAATCCAAAAATATATACTTCTCAGTAACACGTTCTAATGTAATTTGAATAATAAAAGAAATAACTCAATGGTTAGGAAAAGCAGTATTATGATATGGCACAAACAAAAAACAAATTTTCATGTAATTCACATATTCCATCTTCTCTAACAAATGAATTAAAGAAAGGGGAATATAGAAATAAATGTGTAAAATATACATTAACTAGAATAAATTATTGCATATTTTATGTCCTGATGAATTAAAGAATTTAATTAATTTGGTAGTATAATCAAGAGACTCTTAATGTCATTGAGAAAGCGTGACAAATGAAAGGTACCAGGAAACTGGGAGAGGACAATTTCATTTTCTGATTTTTTATGATGTTTTGTAAACTTTTATTAAGCTTTTAAAAAATATTACAGATGTATAAATAAATAGATTATATAAATATAGAAAGATAAATATGTACATATTATCTTAGTCTATTGGATTGCTTTAACAAAATACCATAAACTGAGGGCTTATAAACAATAGAAATTTATTTCTCACAGTTTTGGAGGCTTTGAAGTCCAAGATCAAGGCCCTGGCAGATTCAGTGTTTGATGAGGGCCCAGTTTGTGGTTCACATTTGTTGCCTTCTCATTGTGTTCTCACATGGTGGAAGAGGCAAATTAACTCTCTTGGGCCTATTTTATAAAGATACTAATTCCATTCACAAGGGCTTCATCCTCATGTCTTAATTACCTCATAAAAGGCTCCACCTCCTAGTACCATCACCTTGGGAATTAGGATTTCAAAGTGTGAATTTTTTGGGGGGAGACAAACTTTCAGACCATAGCAGATATTTATATCTACAAACATATAGAGATATATCTATAAAACATTTATAAATATTTTCTATTCCCAGTCAAATTCTAAATGGTTATTAACCAGATGGTTTGTAACCATTTAAAAAGAATTTTGCTATCTGTGAATCTCTTATTTTCCATCTTCAAGAGACTTAATTCAGAAAATAGTTTAACTATGTTACTTTGTGTTTATTTTCCATGTGATCTTGTCCAGAATATCAGAATACTGCACACTAAGTAACCCAATTTGAAGGGAGAACATTTACTTGGAAATTTCCAGCTGAACAATTCATCATTCAAGTGTTAGAAATCATTAAATAATATTTATTGAGGGCAAATTGCATAGGGATTTTAACAGAAGGAAAGTTGAATGAGAGTGCTTTTGAAAGAAATGGTCAATTGTTTGAAGTATCCAGAAATGTATGAAATAAAGCTGCCAATCCCTAAATATCTAATTGGATTATCTATAAGCCTGAGTTCTCTAGAAATAGACACTAAGATGAAGATTCGGTGAAAGTGATTTATTAGAATGATAAACTGGTAGTAAAGTAGCAAAGTAAAACCCATAAGGGTGAATTGTCAAACACAAATTCATAGAAGTTTCAACCACACAGGAAAAGTCTCAAGACAATATAGGTGAAACATCTGAGTTGTCTCATTAGGGTTAAGATTACTAGCATTTTATACTCCTGCACCCATCAGTGACAAGTTGAAATCTGTACATGGAGGAAAATGAATTCTCAGGTTTTTCTGCATGAGAAAGAGGGTTTGGCAACTACAGGCAGCCTTCCAGACAGACACAGATGCTTCTGTCGGATAGAAAATCACAGGAACAGTCAACACGTAGAAAAATAGTAAAGGTATCCTAGGAGATACAGGAAGAACATTGTCTTAGTCCATTTTCTGCTCGTATAACAGAATACCACAGACAGAATACCACAGACTGAGTCATTTATAAAGAACAGAAGTTTATTTGGCACTTGATTCTAGACTGGAAAGTTCAAGAGAATGATTTTAGCACCTGGTAAGGGTCATCCTATGGCAGAAGGCAGAAGCAAGCACACAAGGCACAGAGTAAATGAAGCCAAGTTTATCCTTTTATTAAGAGCCCATTTTTGCAATACTGGTACTTCACAGTAACAGTATTAATACATTTATGAGGGAGGGCTCATGACCTAATCACCTCTTAAAGTTTGGAACTCCCAATACTGCTACATTGGCAATTAAATTTCAACAAGATTTTTGGTGAGGACATTCAAACCATAGCAAGCACTGAGAGGATTTTCCACTCTATGTCATGTTGACAAAGCCAAAATTCATGTTCCCACGTTCTTCTTAAAATACTAAATGCATTAATAATAAATATTAAATATTTTATTCTGTTAAATTATAATATACTAGAGTATCAGAATGTAGAAATATAGAAAATGCATATATGAGCTAAATCACTACATTAATGAAATAGCTATATTATGTTATAAATAAGCATATTTGAATGCATTGCAGTTTATAGGCATATGCAGAGGCCATTTAAATATGTACATTTAAATAATTATGTGAATGTTTGAATAATCATGCCCCATCAATCTTCTTCAAACATAATTTAAAATTTTTCTGACAAAGGTGCCAAATAGGTGATGGATGAATAAAGAACACAAATTTTAATTTTGCATTATGTAAATAGCCAAATAATTTGAGGTTGGCTTTTTTCCTAGATTCCAAAGCTGACTAAAAGTGTTTTTCCCTGACCAACACACAAAATAGAATTTAAATGCAGATTGTTGTGTTGACAACATAACTGTCTAATTCAATGTAACATCTATGCAAGTGAGAAGGAATGAGCCAAAATGACATGTTTTAAAATATCTCTTTTAAAGCTCAATTTTATTTTACACAATATTGTGTAAAATCCTGCACATTTGACAATTATGGATCATCCTGGAATCACACAAGTTAGATTCTTCTTGGTAAGCAACTACTATATATATTAAAATAGCACTGCTTTGTTTTAATAAAATTATATTTTATTTTTCTTTGATTCTCAAAATGTATCATTGAGATAAAATCTATCTTTTTATCACCATCTGCAATATTAGCTTTAAATAGAGCACTAATCCTTCAATTGTATTATGTTTTCTAAAAAATAATCATACTGCCACAATCAGAAGTTCAGGGCTTGCGACTTAAAAAATCAATTCTATATTAGATATTTTAAAAGAAATAGCTTTACCTAGAAAAAACTCGAAATTATCAGTTAAAATTTATAAAAATCATCTAAAGAAAATACAATTGTTTCACAAGTAGACAGTTGTGAGTTACACATTTATTATTATGGCAAAAGATGTGTGTGTATATATATATATATGTTTGCATATGTGTATATATTTATCTTTATCTCACACACACAAAAATTTATGGACTTTTGACAAGCAGGCTTTCTATTAATTTCCATGCTATATAGACGTTAAATACTGACTGAATGTACTTCACTGAATGTAATTAAGGAAGATTTTATTATAGAAAGCACTTATTTTGAAGATATCCATAAATGCATTTCTTATTTAATGGAAGAATTTTTGCCTGAGCTTCCACAATCAGCCTAGGCCTGTGTATGCTGGAACTGTCACAGAAATAAGAGAAAAAGAAGGAGGAACAATTACCTTAGCACCATAATTCAAGACAACTTTGCAAGGACAAGAGTTACAAACATGGACCAATATGTGATACTTAAAAACACAAGCAGAAAGTATGGAATTATTTCTGACCTGCTTTCGCACCAGAATGTATCTGGACCTGTCACATGCTTTCATAGTTCTTTCTTCTCTTTGTCCATAGACCCTATCCACATTTTGCATTATACATTTATTATAATGGTTTAATTAATGTCAATATGCCTCTCTGAAAAGTAAACTTATCAATGTAAAGGGCATGCCTATTTTACTCACCATTTTAAAATTCAAATATATTTGAATTTCATGAATGGATATTACATAAATATTTTTGTATTTATGACAAACATTGATGCCATTTTTGACAATGAAAATATTAAAAATATGTTATTGAATAAATTCTTATTAATTTTGTAACATGACATTTTGAAGCGAAATATATATGTGTATATAGGTTTTTCATTGACATTTCTGAAATAAAATTCAGAACAATGAATATATAACATGCTCAAATTAACTGCAACTTTTAAGTGTTAATAGGCATGAAAACTTAATGCAATAAATATGATCAAGATGGTTTCTGCGAACATTAGGTGAGTTAATATATATAAAGGTCTGAGAACGTCATTATAATCATAATGATATTTTCCTATAAAACACGGCATTCCATGATAATTAAAGTTTTACAAAGTAAACTCAATCTTTTCCATTCCTTTGGGTCTCACAGGAATGTAACTTTAACTAATGTGATAAAATAGCTGTGTGGCCTTGTGTAGCTTGACCACCTGGAGAGGAGAATATTAATTCTATAATTAACTGTGACCTGCAAAGTGCAGCCACCAAAATTACTTTTTTAGAAATAATTTCCCCTTTTAAGAATTTAAATAGAAAACAAGTTGAAAAAAAGAAGATATTTAAAGGATAATAATCACTAAGGTCTAAATGATTGTCATGATTGTGCCTTTCTAGAACTCATTTTAATTGCTGATATATTCATGTAAGAAAGAAGACTGGTATAAAATTAATTGAACAACGGAATCCTGGTAAAATATTTGTGATCTGTGATTCCAAGGACTATAAAAAATTTAGCTTTCACATTTTGTGATTTATATGGGGCAGTAATACATTTTTAAAAGCCACATAGTCCTAATTGAAATTTTAAAAAATGAACACAAGTAACAATTTACAAAAAATATGCAATTAGAAAATTGCAAGTGAGAAAATGGGCTAACTTTGTTATCATGTTAATAAGAGAAATGTTTGCATTTTATATTTGTTAGTAATAAGTGCATCTCCAATTTTTAAGAGGTACTTGTTCATCTTTTATACAACTGAGCACTCTCTATCTATATATATGTATAGCAAATGTATTTAGATATCACTATCTTTTTAAAATATATTTTAAAAGTCATGTTAATTTATACCAAATAGTTTATGTTACCGTTTAAATGACTTTATGTAATTTAAATTATAATTCTGCTTACATTATAAAAGTTCTCAATTGTAAAAAATAGTTTTATACCTATATATTTACATATACACACTAGTGAAAGGAAGTCTTCAATTTCTAGAGTCACTGTCTGCATAGGTAACCATTATAGACAGTTTCTTAGGTATCCACAAATAACATTAATATTTATGCACTTATATCATTATTTTTGTAATAATGGAAGTTCATTCAGAGTTCTCAATTTCACTCGATATTTTTAGTGGTTTTTTTAATAATAATATATTAAATAATATGATTTACTTTATCTTTTTTCGTGGTCTTAGGTCAAGTTTCCTAGAAATAAGAGCCCAAGATGAAGATTTTTGTGCAAGTGATTTAGCAGGAGAGTAGTCACAGGAGAAATCTGTGAGAAAATAAAGGAACCAGAATAAGGTCTAGGAAGAAGCAAACACATATAGTTTTAGCTGAAGTCTATCCTCAGCCTGATCCCATGGGGAATTTTGAAGTATGAGTAGTGCAACAAACTTGCCTCATCTTGAAGCAAGGGAGGTCTGAGTTGTACTGCAGAATCAGTAAGTAATTGCCAACAAGTGTCCTTGTAACTCCCAGAAGAAAACATCATCTCCCAAGTGGGGAGATTACAGTTACTGAAGCCAATTCCCTGGAAACATTGTAAGTTGTTGTAAATTGTAAGTGGTTAGCAGCCCAAACTCAAGGAACCTGGGGAATGAATTTATCTCGTTGCCAAAAGGAATCTGGGCAGAGCAGCAAGAATATGCTACTGGTAGCATTAAATCACATTTTGGGGTTATTGAATTATGCTGCAATTACTTTTTGTTGAGGGATATTTCATTGTTTACCTCTTTAGCAAGTACAATGTTGCTATTGATTATTTTTGTACCAATGATTTCCTGCATATTATAAAGTCTATCTTTAATAGAAATTCCTGAATGTTTAGGTGCTGAGGCAAAGATTATGTTCATTTTAAAGTTTGAAAGATACTGCCAAATCATCTTCCAAAGAGGTTCACATTCTTCATATATCATCACTAAAACTGTAAATTAAATTTTGAATTTCTTATTATCTTGATGTGAAAATGGTGTGTTTTTATTTCACATTTTTTTAAATTATAGAAAATGTTTAACATATTTTCATGCATTAAAGTAATCTGTATTTTGTTTTTTGAATAAATTATCCTTTTTTTCTATATTTCATTAGATACCTAATATTTCTCATTATTAGTTTTTAAGAACTATATGCTAAAAAAATTAATTAATTTGAAAACATTTACATATCATTCCAAATTTTTCCGTTGGACTTTGTTCTTATTTTCATCATGAAAAAATATTTAATTTTCTGTGGCTCAATTTATTTATATGTAATAATTCCTGAGCTTTGTGTCTTGTTTAGGAAAGCGTTCTTACTTCATAGAATTATTTTTTAAAACTGCACATATTTTCTTCCAAATCTTTCAAAATTCTCTTTTGTTCAAGCAAAAAATTTATTTTTTTAATTTGAGGCAAAATAAAATTTGGTATATTTAAAAATCTAATTTTAAAGTATTTTGCATTAAGTTTATTGTGTTTAATTGATACTATATGACTATGGGTTTTGTAAAATATAAATGATGTCATTAACTGCCCAAATTCATGGAATTTTTCTGTCTGAAGATAAATATACATCTTAACAGGTTGATAAATTTGTCCATGTTGATTGATTATAAATGGAAATTAGTGTTATTAATAAAAGTATAAAATAAAATACTTGGAAAAACTGTCATTCTATTTGAAATATAAAAACAGTTTTAAAATTGCAAACACTTGAGTTTTCTCTTTTGGCTTAAAAAGCTGAAATATTTCTGAAGATAGATTTCTTTATTATAAAAGTTATATTTAGAAGAGATGATTTTAGTTTTTAAAGTTTTATCATAACATATAAATAGTTCATATCATGCCTAAACTGTTTTTAAACTATTCAGTTCACTTCATTGTTTATAATTTGTTTGACTTTGCCTGCAGAGTAGTTTACAAATTCTGTTAAGGGGTCACAATCAAATCTTAGGATAATTCATTTACTTACAGGGTTATCAACCAGACCACTTTTAGTAATATTTCCTTTTTGTTTATATATATGGAAATTAGATTCAAAACTATTTTGATTTTGTAGAATTTGTTATACATCAAAAAAGTAAAAGGCATATAGTAGTTGCTTTTTATAAATTCCAGACATTTTGAGATCAATTTAAATGCTTATATTGGCCTATAATTATATATTTAATGAATAGAAACCATCATCATAGCAATACAATGCCAGTATTTTGAAATTAGAGAGGATAATTCTTAAAATGAATATCTTCTCAACTTATTCCATAAACCACTAAAACCAATTCACAAATAATTTTAAAACATAAACATCACAAATAATTTTTAACCATCTCTATATAACATTGTAATATGGTTGGCATTTCTTTATTCCATTGCAATCAAATTCTTCCTATTGATGTATCTGGAAGTCTTTACATTTTTTAGAAAAAAAAATCCAAAAAGATTTCTAATGGTTTAGAATCATGAAGAACTTTGGATTCTGCTGACTTTTACTATACAAGAGGGTCATACCTATGACCTTTGGTTATTCCCAGGGTATTCTGGAAATAAATCATTCAACTTCAGGATTTGGTTATAGGCATAATTCCTTCCCTGGCAGCTCCTCCTTGACAAAAGTAAGCATCTCTGCTTATAAATTATTTCTAAGCGAATATTTTTAGTGGAGATGGCTCTCAGGAGAGTTCTTGATTAGAACTGGACAAAGGTAATGTTCCCTGTTACCAGAGCAGCAGACTGTGAAATGAGGCCAATACAAAGTCACTCAAAGAATGGACACAGTGAGGTAAGAAATAATCTAAGTATTTACATCAACATTTATAGTGAGGAATCAAACAGATGGCAGAATTTGGAATGGTTCAGAGAAGGTTTAAAACCAATATATCTGGTACTGAGTATGGCACTCACCAGTGAGAAAGATAAAAAAAAAAGTGAGATGCTTTGGCGACTCATCACCAGCACTTCCGTGACAGACATAAAGAAATGGCACTTAGGTGGGAAAATAAAATGAGTCCAGATATTTTGGGTATTTCATCCTTATGAAGAATCTGAGCAGCTGGTATTTAGAACAAATAATAAGAAAATATCAGAGACAGAATTAAGCTTTTAATTTATTCTATATGTTTTCATGATTCTTATGAAGAGAATAGTCATTATCCACACTTGACTTGTCTAAATATTGCAGATGGGAATCAAAGGAAATAGCTGGATAGAGGTGGGGTTACCAATTTTCTGCCAATTTTCTCTGCATACATAAAATTGAACCATATTTTCTGAATTTAGCTTATAATACATGTATGAAGACTAGCAGTGTTATAAAATGTAAAATCTATTACATTTTCAGTTTCGAACTCTACACTCAAGTTAAATCAGTGCTACTTATTCTGGTAAATAAAAATGGGACTCTTTTAAATTATTAATCTTTTATAGCATTTTCTGAAGTAAAAGTCATGGTTATTTCTTTTAAAAATGGCCATTAAAATCCTTTTTCCATGTATTTTCTCATTTGCTAAATAAAAAAAAAATAATGGGTGCTTCTCCATTTCTCTTCATAGAGTTTGGTGCTATATACTGAAAAAATTTAATAGCAATTTTACTTATGCCTTCATTATTGGTGCACTGTAGTCATTTTCTACTTTTCAATGACTTTGAAAATGATCTTGTACAGTAGTGCCTTCTTATTATCCAGAAAGGTACTAGGAATAGGTGTAATCTCATTATACCCACAACCACTCAGTAGAAAAATATGTAATATTCATGTGAATATCTGTGAGATAGAGTATATTTGAATAGCTTCATTTTCTCTGCTATAAGATGGTACAATTACATTTATTTTTTCAAATGACAAACTCATAAAATTATACAGCAACAATCAGCACAAATGCAGAGCTGCCATTTGCATAGGAGAAATGGGTTATAGGATAAACCTCTAATTTAGCTAATGGAATTTTGAAATAGAGCTTATAACCAAAGTTAAATTAAACACAATTGTCTTAGTTGACTCTATTTTATAATCACTTACATTTTTATTGCTAATTCACCTAATTGAAGTCAGGAGTAAATACACTATTAGCTCCTGATAACTTAGGTTAGGGTTGAATTCTAGAGTTACAAAGGATATGTAAATGTCCAAAAGAAAAATGCACAAGTATGCTGAATATTGTTAGTAACACAGGAAAACAAAGAATTTAAATTACAAGTTCTGATTCCTGGGTCTAACTATAATGCATTTTGAGATTAACTGTGACATTATTAACCTATGTTTTAAATCTTTTCTTTTCTATTAATGAATTTGTTGACATATAAAAAAGGAAAATAGCATTAAATAATACATTTTCCAACACATTCTTAAACCAAGCAAACATATGGATATTATGGTATTCTATGTGAGTATTATGATTTAAAATATTAAATATTTCAGTATATAAATAAATAATATCATGAAATAATTTGGGGGAAGTGCAATATTAGTACTTTAAAACATTAATTAAAATAATACAACCTTCTAATTAAAGATTAATAAAAAACATTGAAATTTGCCCATTATTACTAGATCTTGGGACCTATCTCTCATGTTTGCAAAATATTCAAAATATTAACAACAACCACAGCAACGGCATGCTGAGAATCTCTACATACCTTTGTGAATCTAATTTAGAGTATATATTCTTTAATTGAACTGTCATAAAATTTGAATGTATTTATCTATTAATAATAGCTAACATTTGCTGGAGTTATTGGTTCAGGAAATATGTAAAGCACATTTTATAAATTTTCTCATTTCTTCTAAACCTTATGATGGAGAAACTACTATTACCTCCATATTACAGATCAGAAAACTGATGCCTACAAAAGTTCCATAGCTTGACAATACTGGAGATGTTCTCAGTGGTGGAAGTCGCATTTAAACCTACACTGTGGCTCTGGAGCCCTCCTTTTTGACTGCTTTTTCCCATAAATAATAACCTAGGTGAGATCAGGTGAACCTGTTTTGGATGCTTACTCCTGCATTTAATCCTATGCAGAAAACATATTCATTAGGATTAGACTTCAAAGAATTACATATCTAATTCCTTGTTATTACGCCATTTTTTTTAGATGGGCACCAGCACAAATGTAAACAAATGTGTTTCAAGTAGACTTTTAAAATGAGAAGTGAAGTAGTTTTATCCTCAAATGAAAATCTTGGTTTGCCTCAGTTATTTACCAGATCCCAGCTTCAATAATGAATCGCTGCATCTATATTGCCTTTCATTTATTGCTGGACTAACTTTGTGTTTTCTTATGTGGAATTTCTACTAAAAATATGATTCATTATAATAAAGAATTTTCTTAACAGGAAGCGCATTTATGTTATCAGCATATTTAGACTCACATTTTTAATAGGCCAGGTTCCCATTATTTAAAATTAACATCGAGTAATAAACACATGATATATTTAATTTATTATATAATTATTTTAATATACATTACATACATGAAGATTATTATAGAAGAGAAGGTAAAAAATATATATTGAACCACTTCATTTGAAATTTAAATATTTAATTACATTCTGCAAAGGGAAATTTAAAAATTTATATTTAAAAGAGGCAAACAGTTATTGTTTGCATTGTCTATGATTTTAAATAATTTTAGGACAGGTTTTATATAATAGATATTGATCATTTATTCACTTGAATATTATAATCCAAGCAACATGACCAATAACTGGAACAATATTACAGTTTTTCTATCATAAAAATGAATCAAAACTCTCATTTGATTACATTGAAAACAATCACACAGGTAGCTAAAATTATTACATCAAATCTGCTCCAATGAAGGCATGACCCTAATACATATCAGACAAATGATCTTATAATAATTTTTTGTTTTATATTTATTCATAAAATGAGATATTCTCATCAATGGAAAGATAATATAAATCCTTGAATAAATGTTAGCAAAACTACTCTAATATGAAGGAATAAAAACTATCCTAGTTTCATACATCTTTATTTAAAGTTTTTGCCTCTTGGTTTTAATGCATTAAAAAAATTGTTTTGTAAAAGGACATACAAATATACATATATATATATATATGAAGGACAGAATATCTATATCTGTGAAATATTGTAAATTTATTGTTTTATAATAGTGTCACCAGAAATTATCATTTTCATACATCCCAATACAAAATTTTGCTGTTTTTAGAATATACAGCAAATAATTGTGGGTATTATATACTTCTCTTGGTAATATGAAATATAATATATGTATATAAAATTATTCAGTCATGAATCTAAGAAAATATTGTTTTTTTAAAAAAATGTAGGTTAAAGATTAAAATCATTAATAAATAAGCATTATCTAAGTCTTTTAGGGACTTCATTTTGTGCATTTCTTCTCTAATTAAGTATGCCTCTTTTAATTAGCTTTATTATTTTTTTATTAAGATGTCATCGGTTAGCACCTGAGTCACTCCCTTTTATTCTTTGAATGTTTTAGCTTTCTAACACCACTGAAAAAGGCTTACTTCAAAGAATCATCTTTTCCCATGTGATTTATATAAGACTCATGGATGATTCCTTTATTTAGCTATGACAAGATCAGACACAGACTGTCCAAATTCCTATTCTTTTTACTTCATGTATTATTAGCTGAACTATTTTAGCCCAATGATCAATGGAAACAAAATGTTTGCAAAGCAAATTTTGGTTAAGATGTTCTCCATCTTGGGGGCCCCAAAATTTTGGTACATCTCTGTCTGAACCAGCATACAGACCCTCCTGAGGGGATCCGTAAAGCCTTAGTCTGGCCTCAGGTTAAACTTGCATTGATCCATTACACTATCACGCCACTTTTTGATCCAATCTTACCATTCAGTTCTTTTTAGCTTCCCCTTTTCCCTAACTCCCAGTTTCTCCCCAAGCCCTTATAATCACCCTGTCAAATACAGTCTCTCCTTGCTAATTCTGGATGTATTTTTATTTGACACATCCTGTACTCTGATTATTAATAATGTCAAACCTCCACAATTTCTTTCAAGAACCTCACTTTCTGACTTCCATCTTTTCTCTTTCCAAGTCTTTCTACTAAATGTCCCAACTACAACACTCCATACTCCTTCAGTCCCACTAGATTTTATAATCACTGACTTGACCCCTTGCCTCATTCTTCTCAAATATTCAAAAATTGTTTCTCCTCAAATTCCATGATGTATCATTATAATCTCTCCTTTGTAACCTTCACCTTGTTTGCTTCTCTCTTGCATTTGTATTCATTTTTCAATGGTTTAAATCCACCACTATGTAACATTGATTAGAAAAATGCATAATCATCCTTACTGTCCTCACTTTGATGATCATTAACATCAAGTGGGATTTCAATGTTGCCAGGCAATCATACTATATTTTGGAAATACATTCACTCTCTGTTGCTTTTAAACTATGACTTCATGCCTTCTCATCTTCAAACCAGGATGTCATCTTCTTATCTGTGCACTCAGATAATAACCTTCCTTCCTACTCCGTAAAGAAATTGTCACAATCTTAAGAAAACTTCCAGAGAAGCCAATACAACATTATATACCTACTAATATCTGGCTCTGTATATTTTGCCTTTCCTTCTAATACAAAAAATTAAATGTTTGCATACTAAGACCAACCGCACCATTGTGCAATAGATCCTACTGTCTTGTTTTCTAAAGAAATTGTTAGAGCAATTTGTTCTTTTCTTTAAAACATCATCAATATTTCCCTTTCCACTACATAATTCTCACTATTATACAAAAATGCTTTTCTCTCTCTCATGTTAAAAAACAAAAAACAATACAACACAAAAAATAAAAACATAAAATAAACAAAACTCTCTCTTTACCACCTTTGCTGTCTCTTCATTCTCTGCTCCTCTTTTAAACAAATTTCTTCCAGTGATATATTTATACTTGATGCTTCAGTTCTTCTTTTCTACTTTCTTTTTTTGAAGTCACTTCAATCAGAATTCAATCCCACAATTTTACCTATATTACTTTTGTCAAGGTTATTCATAACTTTCATCTTTATAAATCGATTTGTCATTCATTTCTTTCCCTAATTTAACTTGTCAGCAGTATATCTTGTTATCATTCACTCTTCTTTAAAATACTTTCTTTATTTGGTTTCTAAGTTTACACACTTTCCTTCTTACATCACTGGATTCTACTTTGCTAGTGTCTGCTCACATGACGTCTTAACATGGGGGTGTTCTAACATCTTTGGACCTCTCCCATTTTTTGTCTACATTTACTAATATCTGGTCCCATGGATATATATTTGCTAACTTCCAAGTTTTTGTCCGTATCTTAGCCTTTTCCCTGAACTCCATGTCTTATCCCACTGTTTTCTCTCCATCTCCAACTGGATATTTTTCAGACATGAGAGTTAATATCTTCATAACTCTTAATTTTATCCCCCAAACCTACTCAAACTTCTGTATTCATGTTCTGTTAATGGTAATAACCTCCTTCTGTTCACTCAAACCCAACCTCTTGGAAATGACATTGAGTTATCTCTTTCTCTCATACCTGACATTCTACCCACCAAAAATTATGATGGTTCTGACTTCAACTTGCAACTGAATTTGTCAAAATTTAAACTTTAGAATTTCACAAAAATTAATTTCCTCATTAGACAATAGGTTCTTTATGTTGGGATTCCAGAAATAATGGTGAACTAGAAATACACCTGCTTTCCTCTAAATTAGCTTTCAGTTGATTGGATAGGCCAGGAAATATCAAGTCCTGGAATTTGAATGATGTTAAACAAGAATGAGAATGACTCTGGTGTCCTGCAAAAGTTAATGGAAATATACTCATACAAAAATAAGATTAGCCACAGATAATTTTTACAAATGTCCAATAAATAGGCACATGAGACTCAGCATACATGGATGTGCGTGCACACACACACACACACATACACACACACATACACACACACACACACACACACACAAACCAGCATAATATTCTTATTCATACTCTAGATATCAGGTGATTCAGACTTAAACTGTAAAACCCCCATTCTTATTAAAATAAACAACATAAACACAAACTAGAGGATTTCAGTAGAAAACTAGAAACTATAAAATGACCTGGATTTTCTAAATAAGCAAATAGAATTTCTAGAAATAAAATTAAAAGCTACTGATGATGAAAACCAAAAAGAATGAGGCACGGATGAGAAAAGGATACAAACTCACATGAAAATGCTAAGAGACATAGGGAATACGTTGTGAAGTTAAAATGTTTGATTTTTTGTTTTTTTAACAGGAAATAAGATTTATTGGCAGGCATGAGGAAAGAGGTATAAAGCATGGTGAAAGCTTTCAGGAGTGCAGAACTCACCACTTGTCCAGGAGGCCACAATTGCGGATGTTTTCTATCACACAGCTTTATGGGATAAGATGTTTCTCAGTCACTGTATCTTCAGATTTGCCCTTATTAAACTTGGTAAGGCCCCACTTCTTTAAGATGTGGCTCTTTTGCTGGCTAACTTGCACGTATCCCTGCATAAGACCTCAAACACATGCTCCTCGTTCTGCAGATTGGTGTGGATGGACATGATGACTCGGCCAAAATGAACCCTGGCCACCATGTCCTGGGGCTTTCCAAAGGCATCCTGCATATCTGTCTGGAGCCTAGATTGGGGACAGCTCAAGGTCCAAAACACAAATGCCTACTGAGAAGGACCATCTCCAAGGTTCGTAAGGTAACCCATACAAGCAACAGGCTGTGTATGTTACTGACAGGGCTAATGTTTGATTATTTAGAAAGAAAATGAAGCAAAAAATAACTATTGGGATAATATCTGATAATTTCATAAATAATAAAAGACAACCTATAAAAGAAAGAACTCCAATAAATCTAAACTAAGATAGATAAAAAAATCTATAAAGAGATATAACATAAAAAATTGCATAAATACAAAGAAAAAGAGAAGATGGCTTACCATAAAAGCAACAAACTATCTTTGGTTAGCTATTATAATACATTGTCATCCTGTCAGTAACAATGAAAACCAGAAGACAATGGAATAATATTTTCCATGTGCTTTCAAAGTAATCATCCAACTAAGAATCATTATGGTAAAAATTATTTAGTATTGAATGTAAAATAAGGATATTTTCAGACAAACAAAAAATATTTAGAAATTTTTACAACTAGCCCACCACTGAAGGATGAATAAAGGAGTTTCTTAAGGTAGAATAAATATCATCCTAAATGGAAGGTTAGAGTGGCAGGAACAGATGAACAGTTACAAAAGGGCAAATATGTGGTTATATCCAGTAATTAAGTCCAGACAAAAGGAAAAGTGTATAATTATTTAACATTTTAAAGAATGCAGTAAAATAGGAGGATAAAGAGAAGCAGAGGTTGGTTGCTGTGAAAATCAAGACAAGGTTTAGTTTTAGCCGAGACAGAAGGTTTGTTTGGAAGCTGATATTCAAGTCTGCTTGAGGACTGGCAAAGTTCTATCTCTAGACCTGGATGGTATTCTACAGATTATTAGTTCATTCTGGTACATGTATCTTTTATGTATTATTTTGAATACATTATATTTCAAAATTATAAAAAAGATTTTAAGGAAAAACCCTTTATACTTCATCACGACAGTATTTCTAAAAATTGTATTTTTGTATTTCTTCTGCAAATGATTTCTTAAAATTATTTTTTATTTTTTGCTTATTCGTGCATAGTGAGAAAGTACTGTAAGGCACATCATAGCCTTCTTGTGCTTAGGAACAGCATTTTAATACTATGCTTATGAGTCATGTTATACGGCAAAATCACTAACAAAAAGCAGGAAAATTCCCCCTCTTCAAAATGGCATTCGGTAGGCCACAAAAACAATATGTTTACAGAAAAAGAGTTGAAACAAGAAGACAGAATATCAACTAGTCCAAGCTTAGCCGGGGATCTGTGCATTGGGAATTTTAAATGTTTTGCAGCCCTGCATCAGCACAGAAGCGACTGTGAAAGTGACGTAAGTACTGCCTGGGGGCTACAAGGATAGTTTGGCCTATAAGTGAATTCACAAATAGAGAATCTTTAAACAATGAGAATCAACTGTATTTTTCATTTAATCCATACTGAGATTTTAATTATATTAATGAAAGGAGTTTTTCCAAAGTTTCAATCTTCCTTATTTATGTATAAAGAGAAATCGAATATTCTTAAATTTTAAGAATGTTTCCCTTCTATTCGAATAATTAGAATTGTTTTCTTTTTTCATGTTATCACTTGCCTCTATCTATATTATTACAGATAATATAAAGTTATCTGTAATAATATGAAATTAGTGTTATAATCAGTACATTTGAATACTATCAAAGCAAAAATTTACAGAGCTAAATATTTTTCCCCTGGTGTAAATGGAATAGCCAGATAATTGGGAAAACATTTTGTGACTTTCGACATTATGTGATTCCAGTAATAGGATCACCGAAGGTTAAAGGAGCACATTTTGAAAATGAACAGGCTAATTAGAAAACACTTACATTTGAGTTGCTTTGCAATATGGAATTGAAGTGTTCATTCACCCTTCCTGTTTTCTGATATTAATACAAAATGATACTCTATTCATCTTTTCAACATAAAGTTTGGGAAACTAGAAATGTAATATTAATCTACAAATTAAGTAGTAATATTATATATCCCTATTCTGTGTGGCCTTATTTGAAATAACTGATTGGGGCATTAGGATAATTAGATAGGTGCAGAGTTGCATAAGCAGGTATGGCTATATTCATAACGGGAATGGACACATAGAACGTGTTTTTAGGAGTAACTGAAGTGACTGCAAATAACATTTGAAAAAGCCTTCCCACATTCCCTGTGGGTAGAGTCCTTCCTTTGATTTATCACATAGTCATTGAAAAAAGGTGCTCTAATAAAATGACTGTCTAATAGTGCTCTAATAAAATGACAGCCCAGCCTTCACTACCAATCATTAAACCTTATTCAATATTAGTTTATCATATCAATTATTAGCTACCTGCCAAGACTCTTAAAAATTGTGGTATAAGAAAGGCTTACAGAAATCTCTTAATGGGTATTTGTAAGAACAAGAATGTTGGATCCACAGAGTGAGAGAAAAAAAAATTTGCCAAACATATATTTAATACAGGATTAATATATAGAATAAATAAGAATTATTACATTTTTAAAAAGAACAGGTAAAGCGATTTTTAAAAAGACAAAATACTCAAAAAGTTACTTTACAAAATAGAATAAACAAATATCAAAGAAATATAAGAAAATGTGCTCAACATCACTTATCACCAGGGTGATGAAATCTAAACTACGATAGGATAAATTTACATACTCACCAGAGGGAACACATTTTTTTTAATTTTCATGCAGCCAAAAGTTGGCAAGAATGTGACACAACCTAAAATTCCATATACTGCTGGTGGAAATAAACAAATTGGCCCAATTTGTTTGGAAAACTTTTGGTTGTACCCACCAAAGGTAAAAATATATGCATAGTACATTACCTGTAAATTCCATTACTATCACAAACCGAAATGCATGAATATATGCAACAAGAAACACTAAGAAAACATTTATGGCTACATCTTCATAATAGCCAAAAAATTAAAACAATCCAGATGTCATTCAGGAGTAGAATGGATTATTTATTGTGCTATATCTATACAATATCATGCTACTCTGCAATAAAAAATAGCTACTGCAATCCTTGATAATTTAGATGAGTATCACAAACACAAAAATATTAATCAAAAGAAGCTACATGCAAAATAGCATATACTATATATTTCCACTTATAAAAAGTTCAAAAATAGATGTAACTAATGTATGGTAGGAATCAGATTAGTAACCTTCAGGGCAGTTAGTGTCTGTGAAGGACAGGAGGGAGCCTTTTTAGGTACTTGTTTATTTTATATTTTTCTTTGGGTTTTGGTTACATAGGTGTGTTCACTTTAAGATACCATCAAAATGCAAATATGATTTATTCACTCTATAGTGTTTATTTTTAAAAATATACTTAAAAATAAATTCTATAATTTTTGTTTTACTAGGTTTAGTGAGAAATTGTTTCTTAAAGGCATAATTGTCTGAATTTTAGAAATTTTAAAGAGATGTAAGTAACCCAACTCTTGACATTCATCTAACATTCCAAATTACATTGACAGTGTGAGAGCTTGGACCTGGATTTGTGTTAAATACTACAGCTTTTTAAATAAAATATGGCAGAGCCATCAACCATCAGATTTTTCTCTGCAAGCTAGTATTCTATATTATAGCATTTTTTCTTCCATAATGTTTGTTTGTTTCAGAAAATCTACTAGCTATTTCATGTGCTATATAGCCAGAAGTACATTGGTTATAGATGAGCACATGGCCCAGAGCCTCATTAGGAATTAGTCATTCTTGACCCTGATGAATGGATTCAGAAAGCAGACTACTCAAAGTGTACCACTTTTTAGTTAACAATGGGCTTATGATTTGGACTTAGACTCTTGTTATTAGTTTCCTATTATAGGTAGCAAATACATTTCTAACTTTTGAAAAAATAGTCTTAGGATACTCATAAGGCAAAACAAAGCAAAACAATTATTAATTCTGACTAAAGCAGGTTATCTTCTAAACTCATTGTGTGTGTATGTGTGTGTGTGTGTGTGTATGTGTGTGTGTATGTGACAGAAAGAGAGAGACAAATCATATCGACTCTAGTTTCTAGGTAGTCTATTACTTAGCACACTACTTTTAATCCCACATAAGAATGGGTGGTTTTGTTTTAGCTAACTAGAATATGGACCATAAACCCTTACTTTAATTTTTCTTAAAACATCTTGTGTCTAACTGGCAATATAGTGTCTAGATTTTATGATATACCATTTCTGGACATTTATCTGTTTTAGAAAAAAAGAAAAACAGAAACAAAAGAGAGAGGAGGAAAATGTTTATGAAAACACTGGTCTTGATGACTTCATTTTCCAATGCCACATTAAAATATCAAAACACACTTTTAAAGCAGTCACATATCATAGAATTTAACCACTTATGTAACCAGAAAAAAGCCTTTTTTGAATATGGTTAATAGTGTATCCCAACTCAATGTTTTAGTGAAATAATATGATGCAAGATGTTAGATTTTAGTGCTATAGAAGAGTCTCTTATTTGGTGTGAAATCATGAATTTGCGATGTCCATTGTTTTGAATTATATTTTATTCCTCTGAATTACAGGGTAAAAATAAGCAATATACACATCCCTTCTCTTCACCCTATTAGAATATTACTTTATGGCAAACATTCCCTTGCCCTGTTTCTGTTGTATTATGACTTCTCTGCACCTTGCGCTACATGTTTGGGGAGGCTGACTCACCATATTTGTTTCTACTTCTTCTCCTGATTGTTCACAACGAAGAAAAGTTATGCATGGCTCTACGATACACGATGTACATCTAATAGAAAATAAAAATAAAAATAAAAATTAACCATAAGGCAAAATAAACTATAAAATGCTTACTTGATTACTCATACAGTTTGGGTAAATATTAAAAAGAGGGTATATTCTAATAGTGTAAGTATTTAACAGCTCTTAATGTCTAGAAATTGAAACGATTTTATTTCATAGCCATAAAATTTCAGCACAACTAAATATGAAGGCATATATATAGAAAGGGATGAAAATACTTGTCACCTACTCTTAAAGTCATTTTTTAATGGACAGTGGGGAATTTCCTTTTTAAGGACAGGAAGGAAGTATCCTATGAAATGATGGTTAGATACTGTCTCA
>CAUYSK010127627.1:0-36966 GCA_963575035.1 Avahi laniger
CCATTTCAAGGACAAATTTTAACAGTATCTTTTATTTTTCCCTTTCTTTCTTTCTTTCTTTCTTTCTTTCTTTCTTTCTTTCTTTCTTTCTTTCTTTCTTTCTTTCTTTCTTTCTTTCTTTCTTTCTTCTTTCTTTCTTTCTTTCTTTTTCTTTCTTTCCATTCTTCCTTTCTCCCATTTCTTCTTCGTTTTTTTCTTCCTTTATCAGACATATTTATTGAGTACCTCCTATGTGCCAGGTGTGCAGTGGTTATGGATCAGTAGTTCAGTGGATAAATATGCTCAAAGGGAATGGGGTGTTTGATATTTAAAATAAAATGAACATGGACTTTAGCTTTAGGCAGATCCTGGCTTGAATTCCAGGTGCCTTGCTTGCTGACAATATGACTTTTTCACTTGATTATTTTGTGCCTCAATTTTCTGTAAAATGGAGACAATATTGCCTATCTCACAGGGTCACCATTAGACTGAAATGGGATCATAACAACAAAAGTTACCATTTATGGAATCATTTATGTCCGTAATATGTTATGCCCTTTAAACATATTGTCTCATTTAATCCTCAACAGCACACTTCAAGGTTGACACTAATCATTTAAACAAATGCTCAATGAAGTTAAGTAACTAAGTCTCAATCAGAGAGAAAATAAGTGGTGTTATTGATTGATTCAAAAGCCTCTGCTCTTTTTTGTATGCACAGTGCCTTTTCCCAAACTGCTCTTGGTATTTCGTATGCACTCATAAAAGACAGTGATATGCCAACTTAGTTCGAACTTAGTAAAACATTTTCACTATTTTCCATGTTGTCTTAACACTGAGGCTCACAATTGCATAGGCAAAATCGACTTCAAATATTATAAATATGAGTCAATAAGGAAATACAGAGCACGCTTAAGGAGTAAATGGCAAAATCTGTCTTTTGCAGGTCAACTTACCACGGCTGTGCTCTTTTAAACAAAATGCCAAGAAAATAATATTTACACATATTCTTGATAGAAATTGTGTTAAGATTACATTTGATTGCATCCCCAGGGTGTAGCATGTCTCGTGTTGATGGCACTAAGTTCATTCATTTTTGCAAGGAGACCAAGAACCCCGGCTGCTATAGTCATCCCATATCCTGCTTTAGTCAGGCTGTTCTTCCCATTTCCCCCAAATGTGTCTTATAAGTCAACGTTCTATGACTTTGCTTTTACAATATATCCTGGACATTAAACACATTACCCTTGGCTGAATGGTATGCAATAATTATGCTGAATTAAAAAACGGACCCTGGCTCCTAACCTAGACCATTCAAAATAATAACCACTGTTAAGCTGAAGTCCCTTAGACAATCCTTGTTCATATAAGAATTGTCTTTTCTCTGCCAGGTCCACCACACTGGTGTCACACGTTTTTACATTTGTCTTCTAATTACTGTTATGGTATACTCCTTGAAGATTAGCTTCTCAGCTTATGTTTCTTTTGTATTCTGTGTTACTATCTAGCAGAGTACTGAGCGTAAAGCAGATGCAGAGTAATTATTTGTGGTTATTCAATGAGAAATGCTCTTTCATAAACTTTCCTTTACTTTAAAAAATATTAACATCTGAATTCTACCATGATTCAATTATAGAAAAACATTATCACTGATTACAATAGTGATCTTTCATCTGTGGATTTATTATTTTTTAAACCATACTATTTTAGAAATTCTTTTTGTTCACATATTCTCAAGTCTTTTTGAAAAAAATAAAAAATAAAAGTATCTGAAACAGGCCCTTAAGAGGCTAGGGAGTAAAAGGTTAGTTCAAGAAAAAATCTAATTTCCACTGAAATGAGAACAAGTTTCCAAAAAAAAAAAAAAAAAAAATTCTACAGTATTTCTATAAAGCTACATAAAGCAGAAGGGAGGGGAAAAACAAAGCTTCACAGGACCCAAACAACCATAAAACAAGATTTACAGCTTGTTACAGAATGGCACAAATTAGCAATTAGATGTTATATGTCAGAATACAGGAGAATACGGGGCTGCTACCTTTTAAGCTTTTTGTTGAAGCAAACAATAAACTTCACAATAACCCTTTTAAAGCTGGTGTTCCACATTGAGAGTGACAGAATTAGGAAGGAAGAAGTGAATACAGCTGGAAGGGAGATGGCGATGGGACAGGCTATATCGACAACTTTGGAAATGTTGCATTTAGAGATGAAAAACACAGCTGCACTTGAATTATCCAGAATCCTATGTTGGAAGACAAAATTACCACCCAATGGTACCTAAATCCATGTGAGTCACAAAAAGAAGACATTTCTTAAGAATAACACCTAAAATTCTTAAAGTGTATGCCCTGGGATGGATAATGAGAGAAAACAGTGTCTGGAAAAGACTGAATTATTGAGGCAGACTCTGTTTTGGGCAATTTGTTCACTTTCCCCCATTAATTATAAATGTTTCAAGAGTATGAATCCTTCATAAAACCACAAGCCAGCTGCCTCTTCTTGACTACCTAGTGATTTAATCCTTAATCACTTAATAAGATTGATTGAATACCTATTAAATGACTTGTGAAAATTCAATATATGAAAATCTACTCATATGAAATGAATGTACTGGACAGTGATTGAATCTTGTGGAGGGATTTTTCACTATCAATTAGTCTTCATAATTAATTACATAATAACTTTTGTAAAGAAACCACGGTTTGCTAATGATATGCAGTTCATTTGTTGCTATTAATAACATGATTGGAAGTAAACACCAAAAGTGCATATTAAGTAATTATATAAATCAGATCATGTATTTTTGAAATATTTTCAACAAAAATTGAAATCCTACTTCACCAACAACTTCAGTTGAGTTGAAGAGTCAAATATCTCAGCATGTTTACTCGTTAAGTTTTTAGTTACATGCCCCCCTTGTGTATAATATTGAACCAGTGAAAATGTTTTCCTGCAGTATTTCATCTAAAGAGAGAGATACGATGGCTGACCTTCTCCTAGATCTACGTCAATTAAATAAATGGTGAAAATATAAAGAAATTAATATATATATATTTAATATATATATTTAATGTATATATAAATATATATATTTAATATATATATTTCATTTTAATGAAATATATGATATTCTGACACTTCTAGCAGTGAAAGGCACTTCACTTATTAAAGCTACGTAAATTAATTATAATCATCAAAAATATTCCTTCTTATAAAAAGACTTTTGCATATCAAAACCACTCTAACATGTAAGGTTTTTTCAAAAGTCTTGTATAAGGGAGATTCTAGCTCAATGTACATGTTTTATTTTTTAATCACTATATTATCACCACTATCTGAACATCATGGCTTAAGATGTGAAATCAATTTATCTTAACCTTATCTTTTAAATAACTTTCATTTTTAATCTTCACAGTTTTAAGCAATTTGCAGCCAAATAAAGGCCAAGAAAAAGCTGTGCTCCAGCTTTAACCTCAGCAGTAACCTCATTTTCGATAATCTGTCATATTTTAACTTCTTAAAAGTGCGCTTAATCTCCCTTTTGAATCCATCCCTTGCTGGATTATTTTTCCACATTTCTGCACTGAAATGCTCTCTATTCATCACCAGATTAGGCTCTCCAGGAAGCCAATTCTGAGATTACGGTGTAGTGTGCAAGATGTTTCCTAGAGAGTATTCCCGTTGTGGAAGGGAGAAGAAGGAAGCAAGACTGGGAGGGGACTGAACTGTGAAGCAGGCCCAGCACCAGCCACAGGAGGCTCTTGATCTCAAACTGCCTTTCAGATGCCCCAAGTCAGGCTAGAATGGCCTGGCCTTTACATCCTTGCGTCAATTCATCACTGGTTGTGGGCTTCCCAGGAAAGGGAATGACCCTGGACGAGAGGGCTTTCTGCAGCTAAGACAGTCTCTGAAGGAGCGATCAGTTAAAGCCTTTTGCTGACAGCACTTTCAGAAGCTGCCGCAGTCTTTTCTGAAGAGGGCTCTGGGTATCACGTTACATATTTTCAAATCCAAAGACGTTGAAATTCTTAACTTATTCTACACTCCAATGCATTTGACCGCCTTGCCCACTCCCTTTTTAAAACCGTCTTGGATTCTCCCTCAACCTTCTGCTCATCCTCCTCCTCACTCTGCAACAATTTCAGTTTTCTTTCTTCTCTTGGCCTGTGTCTCCATATTGTATCCTTGACTCACAGCTCTCCTCACCTTTTAGTTCTTCTCACTTATCACACCCACCCGGGCGATCTCCCCCAACAGACACATACATGCCAAGTTTTTGTTTGGAACACTCACTATTCCACTGTCTGCTGGACACCACTTAGCCCATAAATGAAATGAACAGCCTTCTCTTCCTTTCCAGAACTCACTTCCCTTCTCTTATTTCTTCTCTCTGTAAACTTCATGGCATCTATCCAGTCTCACAAGCCAGAAACCTATTGAATCCTTATGGGTTTCAATCCTCCTTATGAGTTTCAATTTTGTCGTCCCTTTACACTGTTTCTACCACTAACTTCCTCTCTCTCTCTCTCTCTCTCTTTCTCTCTCTCTGTCTCTCTCTCTCTCTCTCTCAATCTCTCTCTCTAAAAAACAGAAACAAACAAAAAACTGGAGCCTGGGAGATTCTCCAGTGTCTGATCTTGTCCCCACTTGGGCCACATTTGGGGAGCCTACCTCCTACCTTTAGGCTTTAGCAACATTTATTGCTTATAGTTTCCTCCCTCAAATCCATTCACAACCATCACCTATTTGCCATCTCCATGGACTTTTCCACCCTTTTATCTTTTGGTTTCCTCTTCCTTCTTCTTCCCCGCTTCCCAAGCCCCCATCACATTGAGACCCTTTTCACTCTTATAGCTATCTGTCAACTTCTCTGTTGATTGAATGCTTCACTTACCATATTATATGGAAAGTCTCTGCTTATGTGCCTCTCCTCTGCTTATCAGACTGTGTGTTTTTCAAAAGCAATGACAGTCACATGGCAAAGTTCAGGACTTGACATATATTAAACAATCAGAATTTACTGAAAGTTTTTGAACTGAACCACACGTCTAGAGTTTAAGGCACCTGCTGAGTGGTTGGCAAAAGCAAGACATTATCAGGATGTGTCTTCACCTGTTCTGATTGTGAGGAATAGACATCTCATTTAAGCAAATAAAATGGGGATTTATTATAGGAATATATTAGAACTGGGAAAATGAAGGCACTCTGAGCCATTCTGCCACTTATGTCTTCAGCTTCTCCTTCTCATGGCCCATCTGCTTTATTTTTAGGTGTTTCCGATTCCCCTGGAAGGGCTAATTCTCATAGATGTGGTGGACCACAGACCGTCAAGTTCCCAGCTTTACTTAAAGTGTTCTAGCATGCTCTCTCTTCATTCCTTTATATCCTAATGTCATTACTGGTGTCCTTTTCTCTGGTATAAATTTCTGAGATTGCAAAAAATCTAGCTAACCCCTCAACTTTATGCACAAGGAGCTTGCTCCTGGTTTAATCAGCTCCTAGGTCTGGGGTAAAAAGGAAGGCAGAGTGATATGGTCCTTTGCCAGCAGCTATGGATGGGGGAAGTTTATTCTAAAGAGGCTGTGGATGAGCAAGGCATCACCCGGGTCTCCATGAGTGTCTGCCGGGATGGTGAAGATTAAAGGACAGCACCTGACCTGCCTTCCAGGTGCTTACAATTCAGTTATGCACAATTGACCACAATACCTGACAGACAAACATTAACGAAGAGCTCCAAAAAGCGTAACCAAATGCTATGAGCTACCCAACGTGGGAGAGATTACTTTTTCAAACCAGCAATTGCAGCAATCTCTCTGCCCAAGGAGATATTTGAATAACTAGTCGTAGAAAAAAATAGAGGTGGAGGTGGATATAAAGCATGTTCCCTAGAGGCTGTAGAAAAGGAACTAAGTTACAAGGTCCAAATTGCGAGGCTAACTTAAAGTGAAAAATTAAAAAATAAAAAAAATAGGGTCTGGAGAGATTACAAATTTGTATTAGGGGACTAGGGGAAGAACAATGAGAAATTGGAAAGGCGTAGCTCAGGAGGGCCTGGAATATTGGAATAAGATTTTTTTTTTTTTGAGACAAAGTCTCACTCTTTTGCCCGGGCTAGAGTGAGTGCTGTGGTGTCAGCCTAGCTCACAGCAACCTCACACTCCTGGGCTCAAGCGATCCTTCTGCCTCAGCCTCCTGGGTAGCTGGGACTACAGGCATGTGCCACCATGCCCGGCTAATTTTTTCTATATATTTTTTAGTTGTCCAATTAATTTCTTTCTATTTTTAGTAGAGACGGGGTCTCGCTTTTGCTCAGGCTGGTCTTGAACTCCTGAGCTCAAACAATCCGCCCGTCTTGGCCTCCCAGAGTGCTAGGATTGCAGGCGTGAGCCACCACGCCCGGCCCCTGGAATAAGAATTTTTTATTTCATTTTATAGTCATTGGGAGCCATTAAAATTTTTCTACAAAATTATTCCAGTAGCAGCAATCAAGGTGGCCAGGCACACGGACAAATTCCATTAGGGGATGTTCTTACCATGACATAAAAGAGAGTTGGTAAAAGGAGTTGTGACTGTGGGGAGGCAAGGTTGATGCTGGGGGAGGTGCAGAAGTCGAAGAAGCCGTGAGGCCACTGCGTGGATGACGACAGAAGTGTTCCTTTTCACCAGTGGTTTGAGTTTTGTGGAAAGTAAGAAGGAAGGTGAGACCTTCACTAGTGCTAAGCAATGTGGGGAAAAGGATGGCATTTGGGGAAAGACATTATGAGTTGGGTTTATAAACTTTAAGACAAAAATTTCCGAAGGATCTGGAACAGTACCTGGACAAGGGAGATTACAGGACATTAAGAAACCCTGCAGAATAGAGGAGACTTTAGCATATTTAAAAACTAGGGAAAGAGATCCTGCAACTCCTCATTGGGTTTCTGTGAGAATGAAATAAGATGATGATTAGGGAAAAGTTGTTAGCACCGTGCCCGGGATACAGTAGGTGGGATACAGTAGGTGTTCACCGTCATCTGCTGCCAATATCGTTGTTACTTTCAAGGCAGGTTCTGTTTCAGTTTATGTTACCAATTCATGGATGTGGGTGGTAGGGAGACATTTCAGCTGTGCCAAACCATTCAAATCTATAAATCAGCTCTGTGTTGTGCAACAGTAACCACCTCGAAGAGAACAACAGTCACAGAAGTGATACTGCCTGGGGAGAACTAGCACTATTCTACTTCTGGTTTTCCTGAGATTGAAGGCAAATTAATTTCTTTCATCTAATGTGGCAAGTGAATAAGAACACAATCTTGCATATTACATTTTAGTGAAATCCTATAAACAATTTTGTGTTAACAGTGTGAACTTATAAATATTTGCTCCCAATTATAACACATTATTCAATGCCAGTGAACATCCCATTGATGACCGCCATCTTTTAATCAATCAAAAAGTTACTTTGATTTACAAGTGGAAAATTCAAGCTAAAAAGTCATTAGATTTAACTACTGCCATATAACCTCATTCAGAAATAAATCTATTATTAGGTCAGAAATACCTAACAAGCTCTTGAAGCTCTCTTGGTCCAGGTGGCTATTTTACCAATTAATACAAAACAGTCAATTCAGTTTGTGTCAATAGAAGGGCATTGTTCAAATGACCCATTTATTAATTCTTAAGAGGTTAATAAATAACCTACTTTGAATAAAATAAATCACTGCAGGTAACAATTGTGTCCTTGGCACATGCAAAAGTTAATAGATACATAAAGACACACGAAAACTGCTTGGTGTGCAGGTTACTATTATAGATCTACCCAAATTCTAGATTCTTGCATCTGTGTGCATCCTGGAGCCTGATTGGCCCAAATCCAGCTGAAAATGATTTTCCTGAGGCGACATTCCATCTCCTGTGCCAACTGAAAGTCTTAGCTCCTCTACAGGAGCAAAAGATAGCAACAAAATAGAAACTTGACCTCATTTCACACCTAAGCACATCATTCTGATTGTTTCTCTAGACTCCTCAGTGAGCACATTTGCTTTTGTTTACTGCAGTTAGAAACCTGCAACTGTATACTACTTGGCCTGTATAATCAAGTCACTAAATGTAGAAAGAAAATGTGATAGAGTTCTCTATCATAGTGATTCCATTATAAAGAAGTAAATATTTGGCTACTGGTCCTGGATTTAGTATTCACTGCTAATCTTAAATTATCACATCCCTGGTCAATTTCAATTTGCCTTAGCTCTTAAGAAATAATAACAAAAGAAACAAAAAGGCAGGTGATCTGAGAATTACAAAGTCTATAAATAAATATGATTTGGGCAATCAGGTGTTAATGTTTTTGTGAGTTAATTCATTTTAATATACCAGCGAGAAACACTCAGGCTCCCAATCTCAAGTCACTTTTGTTAAAGTATCCTCTCTTATGGGGGCAGCTATGTGCCCTTCAGAACACCTGGTTAAGAACATGTTCACTTTCATGTCTGCTCTAAGCTGCTTTCCTTCCAAATAAAAATAGAAACTAGTTTTCAGCACCACACGGGGCTCCAGTGAATTATATGAGTTTATCACTGGTTTCCTTTGATATCTTATCTATTCCATTAACTCAATAAAATAGAAGGCAAAGCTGGGGACAAACTGTGGGAGAGCTCCC
Source organism: Avahi laniger (assembly GCA_963575035.1). Lineage (NCBI taxonomy): Eukaryota > Metazoa > Chordata > Mammalia > Primates > Indriidae > Avahi > Avahi laniger. The sequence continues at coordinate 8,618 of CAUYSK010127627.1, forward strand.
CTTGGAAAACACATGCAAGACCTTTAAGCTGGAGTTTTAACTTATCTAATAAAAGCCAGTTAAATGGAAGCTAATACTTCATTTCTTGCCCTCTTTATTAAAGTTCATAAGTACTGCAACATAGGAGTAGAGAAAATAAAATAAATATATAGAGGAGTACAGGTAGAGGCAACAAAGAGTACGGTTTATTTATTTTCTCAAGATTTAGGAAGCACCTGAAGCAAAAACTCACAGACAGGCATTTTAAAAATCCATAACAAAGGCTTCTGCTTCTTAGCAAATACAGTGGTCCTTTCTGAATGCAGTGATCCTGCTTGATTTCTTAGTAGAATATAAACAGCTTAATTTAGGCATCATCAGGGAGGATGCCACCTATCACCTCCTCCATATTATACTTTAATATAAATTTAGTAATTCTGAGAAAAAAAAATAGATTGGTGAATCCACTTCTCTGTTCCTCCACCACTCAAAGAAAAGCAGTACTGAGAACTCAAACTCCAACAACCAAACTAAAGGAAAGTGTTCCACCTAGAGACTGTTTTCATGAGTCAAAGTAGATGAGAGCTTATCTAGGAAATGAATATTATTTTAGCCTATCCTTGCAAGTTCGAAGTAAAAAAATGAAGCAAAAAGTATTTCCCCTGGTGTAATTAACAATGTTAATCTTCTTTTTCCTCTCTATGGTGATAAAGCAGTCATTTTTATATTTAATTAATGCAGAGGATCATTTTGGAAACTGGCTAATGAGCCTCTGATCACATTACCATGAAAATGTGCATTAACATTGCAACTGAGGAGGCTGTTTCATGTGTAGCAAATCCACTTTGTAATTAGCCCACTGTGAAATGGATCACGTCAGGGGGAAATCTGAGGGAGCCAGTAGGCAGTGGGCACTTGGCTACTGCTGTGCCATGGACCACCAACGTCCCAAATATTGTCTTTCATCAGCAATCTTGTCTGAAAACAAAAATAGTAGCGTGTCGTATCTGGGACAAACTGGAAGAAGGGAGAAATAAACTTTATTTTGCCAGAAAAGAAATTTGAACTGAAGCATACCCCAAGGGGAAACTGCTGAAATAAAATAATGAATTAATAGAATTCTATTAAAATCATGAAGGTTGATGATACAGTTTTCTTATTTTTATTCTGAAAAGCCCTCAGGGACACATTAAAGAGACACCTGCATTTATACACTTTTTCCTAGGTCACATATAGATATTGCAATAAGGTCTTGAAATTCATTTCTAGGGCTAAACAAACAAAAAATTATAAAAAGGAACCAAGAACAAGTGGTCAGAACATTCCTTTATCTCCTTTTTAAGCCAAGACTTATCAAATATTTTTCTCATATAATACAAAAATACTAGGTCTTCCTCTTAAATCAAAGCACGAATTCCTAATTAATCAAATAATTTCCTCTGGCTAACAAGATTTGGCAAGAAACTTTTCCTTTCTATTCAAAATAACTGAGATCATAGACCTATTAAATCCCAATATTTATGCAGACAATTATACAATTGATTTTCAAATGTCAACAGCATTCCAAAATGAGAGAGGTATCTCAAAATATTACAGACATGGATCTCAGTACTATTCCTCTTATGTGACTGACATCTTGGCAGTAGATACAAAAAATGTTAAAAAGAATCCCACAGGAAGTCATCTGAAGGGGGAGTGGCAAGGAAGCTGCAAACTGCCACCCAAAACCAAAATAAAAAGCCCCAAACCAGCAAGTCTGCCCTCAATTCTGAAATGTACTGAAAGAAAAAAATAAAGCTAGCCAGAATTCATTTACCGTCTTTCAGACAAACACAAAGCCTGGCTGTTTAGTTGCTGGGATTAGACCCTGCACTCACCTGGGAAACTTCATAGAGCAGTTTGTAGTGTTCCTCTCTTTTCTGAAAAGTGCACAAATTGCAGCCCATTCTAAGAAGCAGAGAGAGAGAGCAAATCTTCTAATTTCCCCAGAACTGAAAGGCAAGTGAACTGAAAGGGAATCACCCTCCAGACTTGACTACTGTTTTTCATCAGTCACTTCAGTCCAGAAACACAGACAAACCGCTGTTAGCTGGAAGCATGAGCCAGGGTGTTGTGTAGCAGCATGCTCTTCTTCGCTTTCCCTAAGTATCTTGCACTCACGGATGCACACACAGAGTTTCCAGTCAGTTCATGGCAACACTCCCCCGTCTCTGCATCAGTGCACATGACTACACAGATTCCAGCTCATGAATATTAATAGTGCCTCATTGATTATTTATGACAGAACATGTTAGCAGGGAGGGGTGTCATAGCTGCTGTTGATGACAGATGAATATTCACTAATTAAGAAGCAAATGTAGTGTGGTTAAACAAAATTCACTTGTGTCAATACCATCTCTGTTTATTAAGGATAGAGGGGTTGAGCACAGGGCATTTCAAAAAAGAACACACACTTAATTTCTCCACTGATATAAGCTTTTAATATGGGAATAAGAAATTCAGAAACAGAAATATACTTAGCTCACATCTCCATGTTTTGCAACAATAAGAAGAAATATTTTTAGCGTTATTAAATCTAGGGGAAAATGAGTAGGGGCAATTATTTAAATTTATAAAATAAACACAGAAGCAAAGGAAAATTTGGGGGGATGATACGGGAAAGGAACAAAAGGTGGGTGGTATCATTCAGTTTTAATTCTGGTCTTACAAAAATAATTGAATAGTTCATATGTAAAGACTATTACTTACTAAAAAGGAAATAGACATATTCTCTTAGTCTCAATAAAAAGCGAAAGCATGAGTAGATAACACCTGTACAGATAATAAATATTTTAATTAGATAATAAAGCCATTTCTATTGAAAATATATTTGTAGCACTATAATGCATGTAGATCTATATTTAAAAATTATAGAAATACAATGCTTTTTCTCAGAAAAATTCAAATGCATATAGTATTTATGCTAATTTTATTAAAGTCATATATAATATTTCAGAAAACTGACACTGGCAATATTTAGATTCCAACGTAATGCACAATGACTCCATTTATGATTCTATATTTAAAGTTCAAAATGTACAAAGGTGAACATAGACTTAAAAACTAAGCTTAGATGTTTAGATAATAGAAATAATACGTTGAATTTCACACTTGCAAATACATGTATTGCAAGCTGGCAGCTTTTGTCTCTTAAAAATATACTACAAACAGTTAAAGAAGATAATAAAAGAAAATTCCTTTTGTTCCCATACTGACTTACCCACAACCTCTGCTAATTAAGAAGTATGTCCTTGTTCCAGTGCATCTTTAAACTGGACAGGATAGCAGGTGGGTTCCAAAGCAAAAATAATTACTTGGAAACTGATGACTCTGGTTAGGAATTACATTGCATTCTGATGATTTTTAATTGGTCAACACTGACGTATGGCTACTTTTTGGAGTCCAATTTCCTAAAAGTGCTTTGTCAAATGTTTAGAATCGATAACAGGAAATGATTCTAATGAGCGCTAATTGTTAACAAATTGGCTTTGCAACTAGCAACACCTCAACACCAGCAAGTAGCAAGGGGATGAGCAATCATCTGCCGCTTATCAGTCCTTTCCCTTGGGATGTAATAATCCGATTTTCTGGGCCTAATTTCACCTAACAGCTGGATGAAAGCCAAGCTGAGAGACCTACGTGAAAGTGGCATCATAATTGGGAACACTGCATGTGAATAAAGTTCACCAGGACTTCCTGCAAATTAAAAACCACTTGTACGAGATATTAATTACATTTCGATTTCTTTATGGATAGAATGATAGACTGTTTTCAAGGAAGTATTTGAAGGGAGTTTTGTGAAAGTCAACAGCAACGACAAACAGAAGTGATCTCTTTAGGTGCAATTGTAAAAAACATATATGCCTGATACTTTTCAAAGTTTTAATTACATCACTTCCCATGAAGGGTTCTTATGCTCAAGTTCATATCCTCAACGCAAGCATTGACTATTTCTTTGAAGGGTTCTATATTGCTGAGCTGTGAAAGAATTATTGATTCCTGGATGTTTAAATTCTGTACTTTAAAAAGCCAGATCAAGGAATCAGAGTGCAGTAAGGCAAGGATGGCTCACCCATCCATCAAGAAAAGTGTTGGCTTCCTTCACTGATAAAACTCCTTCATGTGACAGGTTGTGAAAGCTAAATAGGAAACAATTATTAAAGCTATTACTTACTGGAACTTTCTTCTTATAAAATTTTGTGGCTAGTATTTAAGGAAAATTTAAACATTCATAGCTTTAAAAATAATTTTTTAATTATCAAAAAGTAAAGAATGAACATTCCAGGGAAGTAAGCAGTTTCAAATTGAGGTTACTCCTTCGGCAGTTTCTTGTGTCTATTTCCTTAATTTATTACTAGTCTCTCTGTTCTTCCGTTTTTATTTCAGGAAGAGCAGTTTCTCTAATCACTTATCAAATGCTGTCCTTGACCCATTTACCCTGGAGAGATTCCATCTTCTCCTACTAATGGACTCAATCCGATAGAATTGAAGGGTGGTTTGAAAAAGGGAGATCCATAATTCCTAGTTCTCTAAATTTCATTAGAATATGAGGGTTAAGTTTTCCAGTAACTAAGCAGCTAAATATTGCATTGGAATATAAAGTTTGAGGTAGATGGGACAAAAGCATTTATCTGAACAATGTTTAAAAAATACATAAAGATCAGATGTCACTTGTCTTGGGTGAAAATATAAGAAAAAAAATAAGCAGGGAATTAATGACTTCCTTTCCAAATATCCTTAGGAAAAAAAAACCTCACTAAACTGTATAAAACATATGTTGGGTGTGTATTTCAAGAGATAGTTATTTATTTTAATTGCCTTTAATTTACTCCACACAAATACATTTGCATTTAAAATAGGACCCATGTTTATCAAGATCTAGACCGATATATAAGAGGCTAAATTGGTAAATAAAAGGAAGAAATCCAACTTTTTTCTTGATTTTCCTATAAAAACTATACCACTATGTAACCAAAGAGTAGGTAAGAGGGAGTTTCCCTTCATAGAATTATTCTGGCAAATAAATGAAGAAATGATAGACTATGCCATGCCAGTGATCCTTAATTAATTAATGGATCTAGGTACTGTGAATTAATGGCTGCTAACATGACACACTCACACACAAGAGACAAGCAGACACTACGTGCCACTTGATAGAAGAAAATGACACCACTCTTAAAACAGCCTTTCCGAAAGTGAGCAAATTACAGGGAGTGTGGAGGACAGCGGAGCATACGACACCACACCACGGGGATGCGATCAGCCCAGTTCAGACTGTGGGCAACGCTACATGGGTAGACACAGACTTCAGCTTCAGAGAGAGAGAAAGAGAGAGGATGGAGAGGAAGTCTACAGATTAAAAGAGACATCGACATTAAAAAAACAGTCATTACTAAACTATATTTTTACCTATATGTGTCATTTGGCTGATAAAATTCTAAATAAAAGAAGGAAATAATTACCAAAAAAGTCAAGATGGTGGTTTCTCTTTGGGGGAGACAGGGTGCCAAGATCAGGGGAGAGAGGGTGCTGTGATTAGGAGGGGGCGCCAGAAAGTTTCAGTGCGGCCAGCAAAGTTCTTACTCCTCATCTGCGGCGTGGTTTCACCAGGTGGTCACATTATGATTGATTAAACTGACCTTTGCTTTAGGTTTTTCTATGTTTGTGCTATATTTGACAACAAGATTTTTAAAAAACTAATTTACAGAAGAGGCTGGCCCACACCTCATCCCTGGTGGCCAATGCAGTACACAGTTGTGGTTCCTACAAAGAGAAGAATAGAAAGTCCAAGGACTAAAGGTAGACCTATCATTTCATCCAGCAATCCCGCTACTACATATCTCCAATTAGCCAATACCCTTCAATAATCAGTAATTAGCAGGTGCACCTGAATGCATAATAGGATGATCAACTCATCCGGGTATCTACCCAAAGGAAAAGAAGTCATTTTATAAAAAAGACACCTGCACTTGAATGTTTACGGCAGCACAACACAATTGCAAAGATGTAGAATCAACCTAAGTGCCCATCAACTAATCAGTGATTAGTTGATCGGCACACACACACACACACACACACACACACACACACACATACCATGGAATACTACTCGGCCATAAAAAAGAATGAAATAACGTCTTTTGCAGCAACTTGGATGGAGCTGGAGACCATTATCTTAAGTGAAATATTTCAGGAATGGCAAAACAAATACCACATGCTCTTACTTATAAGTGGGAGCGAAACAATGGGTATATATGGTCATAAAGGGGTATAATGGACATTGGAAAATAAGAAAAGAGGAAGGTACGTGGGGGTGAGGGATCAAAAATTACCTATTGGATACAGCACACACTATGCTGGTGACAGGTACACTAAAAGCCCTGACTTCACCACTGCACAATTCATCCATATCACAAGAAACATTTGCACCCTGTAAATCTACTGAAAATAATAATAATATTTTTTAATAAAAAAAGAATATACAGATAGGACTGTTCTGGATTACCAATCCCCTCGAGTCTATGACAGCTGTCATGAATTGTACATGCTGTCTTTCTCTACTGCCTCTTGCAATGACTCTTACATTCTGTTCTTGTGCTGACGTGGAAGCTCAGGAGGCAACTCCACTCTTTTGGTCTCTCTTTATCCTTGACACTGTCACATGCAGACCTTCCACCCAGGCCCACCACCTATCTTGACCCGTGACTTACATATTTCCATTCTAGTCTCAATCCTGCATTCATCTTAGGGGATACTTAGGCACTTTTGAGTATCAATAGACACATAGCTGCCTACAACTTTCTAAAGATTTATTATCTTATCTTCAATTACAAAGACAAAGAACTGGAGGCTGAGAGAGACTATGACTCACTCAAGGTCAACCTAAGTAAAGAGATCTGACTCAGTTCTCCAATTTCAGTTTCCGTGGTGGAATTCAATAGCTAATTTGCTGAGCTATCTCTTGCAGAGGAAGCTAGAGCTACACTGATATGTCTTTACCTAGTAAAGAGGATAGTGCTGTAAAGAGCTGAAATTAAAGGAAAAAAAGAGAGAATTACTTAGAAAAATAATCTAGCTTAAAATAAGGGAAGTGGTTGTAGTTATAATGTAAACTTTATCTTTATGTCACAGCTAAATATCTTCAATTAGCTAATACCCTTCAATAATCACTGATTAGCAGCTGCGCCTGAATGCACAATAGGATGACCAGCTCATCTTGGTGTGCCTGGGACTTCGCTGGCTTTAGCAACCAAAGTTTCAGCTCCTGAAATCCCTCAGTCCTGGACAAAATGATTACTTGAATGCACACTTCTTTTCTTCAGGCTCCAGCAAAGCTGAACTGCTATATACAGGTCCATACCTCCCTACCTTTCCCCCAGATATTATCTCATTCTGCTAATACTTACTCTTTGGAAATCCCATGAATCAATCTATCCACACTGTGGTCCAGTTTAAAAGCTCTTTCCTCCCTGACCTTCTCAGTTAGTAGTAATCTTTTCAACTTCTGGGTTCTCCATGTATTTTATCCATACCAATTTCAAAGCACACATTACTTCTCCTTTATGTCATTTTTATATGCATGCTTTCCCCTATTATTGGATGATAAGACATGTGGAAGGCAGCAGTAACATATAATTGATCTTTGAGATCCCAAAGCTCCTAGCTTGGTACCTTCCACATTACAAGGCTTCAGTAAATGTACATTGAATAAATGAATGTAATTGGGACATGATAGTGTACCCAAGTCTGGCAAAGTGACATAAATTTGTGTTTGTGTTTCTATGCCTAATTGCTACATGACATTGTCCCCCATAAGCATAAAATATTTTTAATTTGATTCAATTTTATAAGCATAAATTTGAAAGTCTATGAAAGAAAACTATCTGTGACAGGTATGCAAATGATAAAGTATGATCAAATGGGTTTTATTGGTTATTTTTGTATTTATGTGTGTTTAAACTATCTGCACATTTAAATTTACATTCTGCTCCACATATCAGTCATGTCTTCACTTATTTATTCCACAAATATTTACTGGGTACTTAGCATATGTCTGATGGGATATGAATGCCAGGTTTTTGGAAATATATATCATCTCATTTAGTTTTCAGAATGTCTCCGAGGTCAAAGTGGGTGTAGGTCAGTGGTAGAGCATTTGACTGCAGACTATCTCCAAGGTAAACATGTCAGATATTATAGCTTATTTATTAATGGTGAAATCATTAGATGTTGAAACCCAGTGCTAGGAGACCTAGTGCTTTTACCTAATATCAACTAACAGGAACTTAGAAAGATGCTTCTGCTGTTTCCATGTGTCATCCCCTTGCTTGGGTATAGCTGAACAGGTCAACATGCAAGCCAGCATCCTTTCTGCACTATTTCACCAGTTGACTGTTTTCAGTTTGCATCTATGGTCATTGTTTCAGAATGAAGAGTGCCTTACCAATGTACAAACTCCTAAGACTTTCCACATTATTAGACCAGATGCCAATGGAAAGAAAAGGTATGGGACTTCAAAGAAGAGGGCTACATTTCCCATCTGAGCCTTGTCATTATCACCTGAGTGGGCTTGTACAACTTACACACTGAGATAATACTTACCCTACAGGCTGATCGTGAAGATGGAATAGGTAACAGACATGAGAAGAGATTCATGAACTGTGAAGTATTTCGTCCACGTTGGTGTGCTGGGTAAGCATGTGTTCTGGAGTCAGTGTGCCCTGGCTTGAGTCTCAGTTTCCCCAACTTCTATCTAGGTGATGTGGGGTAAGTCATTGTAATTATTTTTTTAATCTTCTTTGTCTCTTGGTTTCTAATCTCTAAAACAGGGATAATAATAGCATCTACAATACAGCTATTACAAGAAATAAAGTTGTTGTAATGATAATTATGTGTCATTTATACCTGGCACATAATATATATGTGCCCAATGTATGTTGGCCACTAGTAATCATAGGAGTAAGTATGATATTAATAATAGTAATGATATCCATTTTAGATTTCCAAGTTATCCGTTTCTCTGTTTCTAATTTTTTTGTCATAATAAATCTCTATTGCTTTATTTGAAACTTACTTCACTGGAATTTTATGATCATCCTTCTGTCCATCTCGTTGTCAATGTGCACTTATGCTGATCATTCAACACCTTCTAACGGGCTGATTGTTTCTTAATTCTTTGCATAACAAAAATAGTGGCACAGAAGGACCCATTTTGTAAATGTGACACACACCTATTTCTTTTATGTGTAACAAACATAATGTAATACATTCAGAGCAATAACTCTGATATTCTACTTATTTCTTTTAATGTATAATGTGTAAGTAATGCAGACATAAGTGTACTAGAAGCCAATGTGGCATCTGAAATAAGATTCATGCAATTATAAAATAGATAGTCCAATAACATTTCTTTGAGGAATATTAGTGACTACTAGTCTAGCCCAAGTATAATGTTAGCTTTCTTGCTTTGATCATCTAGAGGCAAAGGTATCATGTTTTGATAATGTCACAGTGTTTAGCAACATCATAGGTAGTATGTAGGGTTTCTGAGGAATGCTACTATCACCATTTTTAGTTCTGCAAAAGTGGCCTAGTAAATGCTTAGTAAATACTTTCATTAACCAATGTTTATTGAATAGTACTATGAGTAGAGCATGTTGATAATTCCTAGACATTTTTTTAACAATAGGAGCTACATTTATTTAACACATATTCTATACCATTGTTATAGCACTATACGTTATTAATTTTCATTTAATTCTCACATCAGCACTCTGGAGTGTGTACTATTTAATATCTCTTCTTGACATGGGTAGTAAGTGGGTGTCATAAGTAGTAAATGCAGAGTCAGGATTCCAACCCAAGCAGTCTGGATCCACTGCTTAACCAGTATTTTATACTGCCTGTCAACTGGGGATAGTCATCATTATGATAAATTCCTAGATGGCTAGAAGAAGAAATTCTGGTGATGCTTGTAGCACACTGAGATGTAAGAATTTCCCTGAGGACCACAAGTGTAGTCTAAAATTAACTTGCAGATTCCATGTTGTGTCCTCAAGCATGGCTGCATAAAATAGATTGAATAAAACCTAAGCAATTTCATAACTTACTCCACTCCACTGGTGATGGGGTATGGCTGCACTGAATATGCTGATAACTGTACAATATTTTTCCTTCTTAATATTTATCATGGTGGGGGATATTTGCATTCATGGTAGAGCAGTCATATGATATCTCTGTTTTAAAGAATAATCATCAACAACTACTTAAGACAAGTAAATTTGGAGGTTTTTAAGAAAAATGAAGGTGGAGATTTACTGATGACTCCCAAATTTAAATCTCCAGACTTAATTTCTCTCTTAATTGCAGACCCACCTATTCATTGACTACTGACATTTCCATTGGGACTGTTCATTGCACATTAAATTCAACTGATCAAAACTTAATTCATGGTCCTCTTCCCTCATAACTGCTGCTCTACACATGCTTAGTACCAAAGAATGACCTGAGAATCCCTAGGTGCTCAAGTTTGAACTTTGACCATCTGCCTTGGCTCCTCCCTATCCCTACACCTAGTGACAAGGCACTGTCAATTTTAACTGCTCACTCTCTCTTTTCTTCCTTCCATTCCCCTCCTAGGCCACCCTCCTAGGTGGGGCTTCCATCTTTTGTCAGCTCGGTCCCATGTTCACTCATGAGAATTTGGAGTTTTCAATGGTATGTAGGTCAACTGTGTTGGTTTCTTGCTCTTCTCTGCCTACAGTTCATAAGCCCATCTTACCCCCAACTCCTTGGCCACAACCCCTCTCTCTCATACACACACACACACATACACGCATGTGCACAACATGTATACACAACAGAGAATGTAAAACAAAAATTCCTGCTTTAAGACTAGAGGTCACAATTCTGCAAACACTACTCCTTATTTTTTTGGTATATTTTACTCTTTTTGACCTTAATAGAGTTTAGATGCTTATATCCAGTACTGTGATACACAGTTATTCCTCTCTCACTCTTTGAATTCTGCTCACCTATTCAGTCATTATAATGATGTTCAAGATATATATAAAAGCTCCAGATCTTGTGAATCAAACTGTATAGTGAGAGGAAGCAGTGAGTAAATAAATAGCTAATCATTTTATGAAATATCCAGACAATAATAAGGCTATGCAGGGAATTAACAAAGGATGGTATGATAGGGAGTAACTGGATCATCCTTCTTAGATATCCTAGAGTCTGGAATGTGCTTTATTCCCTGCCTGCGTATACACACGCATGTAGACAACCAAGTAAATATATTACAAATGAAGAAAAATAGGGCAGGAAGGGGGATAGCAAGGGCGAGATGAGCCATTTTACTAAGGTGTTCAGGGTCTGAACTTTCTTCACATTTGGAATCCTGGAAACCACTTATCTATTGTGGTCCTGGCATCTTCAGACCTACCCCATTCCATTTTCATCTTTTTCCATTTTGAAAATGATCCTCACATGGCTGTTTAAAACACCCGTACTACAAATCAACACACAAATACTGTATCAACTTCTGTGAAACTGATCATATAGAATGCTTAACTGCATACAAGTGCTGGCCCAGGACACTGTTGTCATCAAAATGAGCACCTACTCAGGTGCTCTTTAGACTTTGAAGTCATCTAGAAGTGTATTTATCTGACTTTAAAAAACTTGCTATGTACACTTGAGCAAGTTACACAGTAAGACACCCTGAGGTACTTCAGTTTCCTCACTGTGAAATAGGGATATTCATAGTACCTACCACAAAGGGGTTTTGTGAACATGGGCTTTACCTGGTGCACGTAGATGCCCAATAAATATTAGCTAATATTTTACAGCTTACAGTAGGCTTGCTGAAGTGTCTAAATTCTATTATTGTGAAGATATTTAAATAAGCAGATAGCCATATTATTGTTTTACATATAGTTTGGCAAATGTCTGGATGAATACTTTGAAACATCAGTTTTTATCTGGGAGGGGTTCGATTCCTTCAAGATGAACAATGGTTGGCGTCCATGTGACCGACAGCCAGGAAGGAGCAGCAGGCAGCTGCACAATTATGAGAGGCAGGAACCGGGTCAAGACGTGGACCCTCCGAGCTCCATGAATGTTTGCTGAGTGCCTCCTATTCACCATACCTTGTGTGGTTTCTGGAGCTGGAGTACTTAAATAGGGGTACGCATAGAAAACACCAGGAAGTTTTACCAAGATACAAGTACACAAGCTCTATCCTTGGGGTTTCTAAACTAATAAATCTGGGGTGGGGCCTGGGATTATGCATTTTTAAACATCACACAGAAAATTCAGATGTAGGCATCCATTTTCCTTCTCTAAATTTACATGTAAGGTGTTAAACCAGACAAGTTTTCCAATGTCTCACATTAGTATAATTCCTGATATGATCACATTTATAATTATGAAGACCATTGGGTCTTTGATACTGATTTGAAAAGGGACCTAACATTTATGAAACATCTACTATATCTAAAGTGTTTTGCTTCCCACAAAAATTCCATGAGATACGTGCAGTCACTTTCTCATAAAAGAAAATTCAGGCTCAGAATATTGTGTAATGTGATCAAAGTCACACTGTTGGTCAAATGGCAAAGGTGAGAATTAAATCCAGATGGACTTGATTCTTATATCCTGCCTTTTCCAATATGATATCCTACTTCCCTCAGGAGGTAAGACATCAGGATCCACTTCACTGAGCAAAGGTTCGTTAGTCGTGTGTGCCTTGAATGAAGAATTCGGGGCCTTGAATCAGAGTCACTGCCTCCTTGTGCATTTTACCAGGCGTGTCCTCCTATGGGCCGTACAGATGAGCAAATTCTTACTAGACCCGTGGGCAGGCTGGGGTTTAGCTTCTGGGATTGAGTATGTAGTTAAGCATTAAGAACTTGCCATCCACTGTAGAACGGCCCAAGTTCCAGCTGTTGGTGATAGGCGAAGAGAATTAAGTGACACTGTTCACTGGCTAACAGGGATCCCTGTAATATGTTTGGTCCTTTCTCACCTGCTTTAGTCACTAGACTTCTGGATCTACCTCAGCCTAACTAAGAAGGAGGCTTACATGTAGATGAAGTTAAAAACAATACCATTTTAAGAATTCCAATGTGAAATCACATTTTCCTGCGCACATCCTCCATTACCACTGCTCTGATACCATATGCTTTATGACCTCAAATACCTTCAGTCTTATCATCACTACTTACTGCTCCTTGTGAAACAGACTTCAATCATAAGCAACTAAGCTCCAGACAGGTTGTGATACTGGAAATTTAAAGGAAAATCATGTATTTTAGAAAAGTAGATGGATTTACATTTTCGCTTAATAAGTTGTAGCGCATTATGGGAAATTCTCTCATTAAAGAGAATACACTGTATTTTTGATAGGCTTTAGTAGGTTAAAGAGCACTCATTAAAAATCCACAATAGACACTGACTGAATCGGATCAATTGCTTAGTATTTGCTTAACTACTAATGAATTCTTTCTGGATGTTTGTTCAAGTCAAAGGAAAAGTGAATCCTCTGACCCAAGTATGAATGTGGACATAATTTTTTTCTGACTTTATTTCACAACACAGGAGACAGCAGTCCTTAAACCTGGTGCTTTGCTGCCAGAGATGATCAGAGAAAAAACACAATTATGTTTAAAGACCTCTCCCTTCTGCACTGGTGTGAACATTCTGTACAAGAACACCATCTGAAATATAACAGAAAATTACTTGTTAAAAAAAAAAAGTCCAGTTGCTCCTAGGCCAGCAGATTGTTTCCTGGGTCACAAAATTTGAATTTTCTCTGCCACAGTGGGTAGGTAGGGCTGAGCTTTCCTCCTACTTCACATTCCCATAACAGATAATGATGAGCTGTTAGCTTATCTTCCTACCAGCTTGATTCCTGCTCATATTAGAAATTTGACTTTATTTTCAGGCCTGATTTTTAATGTGTACGTGTGCATGTGTATGTGTGTGTATCAACTTAATGTTTTAAGTATTAAAAACAAAGCAATACAATCATTTGCATGACTGGTATAATGATTTATTTAAAATAGATCCTTTTTGTTTTTCTCTTTTAATTGATTAAAAGTTCTGTTACTGAATGTATTTTTTTAATCATACATTCTGAATGTAGTTTTGATCCATACCATCTTCCTAATTGTGGCAAGGTCCATGTGATATGTTAACTAACCTATTTTCTTTTCCCAGCCCCAGAAGATTATATTATGCTATATCACCCCACTTTGTGTCTGGGTGGGGTGATATGACAGGTTCTGGTCAACAGGATATGGACAGAAGTGCTGTTCAGGACCATCACCATCATCAGGCCGGGCCTCTGAAATCTGCTGCCCTCAGTCTTTCTTTCTCCACCGACCCCAGGCCTGCAAGCAAAAGGTACCAACATAACAAAGCTATGTGGTAGAAATAGGCTAGATCCCTGACTCACTGCTTGGAGGAAAGTCACTCAGAGGAGATTCCAGACCAGCATCCAATTCTTTACAAGGGAGAGATGCACATTTACTTCATTAAACCACTAAGGTTCTGAGGATTATTTGTTATCCCAGCATAGTTTAGCATGGCTAAGACTCAAAGACAATTTTTCTGAGTTTATGTATTTAAACAAATTATAGTTAGCATGAAAAAACTCAACTCATCAGACTCAGTAACAGGTCATGGTAACTTCTAGGGACTCTTGAGCATTTTGTATAAAGAGATATAGCAATATCACCTAGCATAATTGAATGAATATTCAGAAATGCCAATATAAAAATTGTCAGTTTTCCCTAAAAGCTATCCAAATTTTCATCAGATCATTTAACCATATAAATATGTAGCATTTTTTTGGAAAGAAGAGAGAATAAAGCCAACATAAGGCAGATTTATACAAGCAGATTAAGTGTATAGCCTAAGTTTATGCATGGTATGATCACGCAGAGCTATTGATCCTTTGGAGCAAAAACCTCACTCATTTCAGAAATACTGACTCTGAGAGGAGCTCTGCATTTTAACTGGTTAAGATGGCAACTCCATAGCAAAAAATATAACCTAAGTAACTTAAGTTGATACCTAATCAAATGATAAACAACTATGTTTACATAAGAAATGGTAGACCCTGCAGTAAACCAGACACAGAATGGACAGCTTTTAGTGTAGTTGAGAACAGTGGTCCCCAACCTTTTTGGCACCAGGAACCAATTTCATGGAAGACAGTTTTTCCAGGAACTGGGGTGGGGAAGGGGAATGATTTTGGGACACTTCAAACGCATTACTTGTATTGTGCACTTTATTTCTACTATTATTACATTGTAATATATAATCAAATAATTACACAGCTCACCATAATGCAGAACCAGTGGGACCCTGAGCTTGTTTTCCTGCAACTAATGCCGCTGATCTGACAGGAGGCGGAGCTCAGGCAGTGATGCAAGCCATGGTGAGCAGCTGTAAATACAGATGAAGCTTTGTTCTCTGGCCTTGCTGTGTGGCTCTGTTCCTGAGAGGCCATAGACCAGTACTGGTCCATAGCCCAGGGGCTGGAGATCGCAGGTTTAGAAAATACACGTTTCTAGGGCATGAGTAACTTCCCCAAACAGAGAGTATTGAAGTAACTGGGCTTCAGAATAAAAGCCATGGACGTAAATTCTAGCTCTACAATTTGAGCTACAAAACCATGCTTAACTCTCTGAATCTGTTGCTCCCTTTGTGAGATGTCATTAATATTAATAGCTTTTCCTCGTGGTGTTGCTGATGATAGGATTGATTACCTAATATGACTATCCCTTGTATATAGCCACCTTTTCCTACCCTAGTTCCCCAAATTCTTATCACTTTCTGAATGATTTAGAAGTGCTGCAATTACTAACTTGTTCAAGATAGAAATGGCTAATGATATTAAATTAACATCAACTTTTTAACCACTGGAGAGTGGGAGTTTAATGGCTAAATAAACTGAAAACTTGTTTTGGGGAGACACACAGGAGAATGGAACTAACATTAGAAGTTGTGCAAAATTTTCATGGTAGTATGTCTTTTAAGATTACAATGTATGTGCAAAAGGTCAAAGGTATGGTATTTCATAGATTCTGTAAAATTTTATGAAAACTGTCCTGGTAGAATGGAGGTTATAGATTTATTTAACTTAAATTACTGCTGAGGAGTGCAAAAAAAACACAAAACAAAAACCAAAGTTGAGCCTATGTTGCCAATTTTTAACCAACAAAGAGGAGTTGTTGAAAAAAGCAAATCTGGAGGTAAGAGCATACTAAAATCAGAATCCACGTATGTATAAGTAAGGAAGATCATGGAGGATGGGGAAGTGGCTAATCATTTTGCAAATGTCTTGGGTAAATGTCATGTTGACAAAAGAAATTTCCATTGCGTGCATATGTGCATGTACACACACAGAGAGAAGAATATGCCTATGTATATACTTACAAAATTTGGGACATTAAAAATGACTTCTAATGGAGTTTTGTTATAATAATGATAGCCAACACACATTCGTTGAAGTGCCAGATAATCTGATCAGTACCTATGACACACAGCTCATAGGATATATTTTATAATTTCTTCCATGTAATGACAGATACACAATGTGCTAGTCTAATATTAATTAGCAAAATGAAAATAAGTTATGTATGTGTTGACTCTTCTTTTTCTACTTTAATGATAAACTCTAACTATTCCCATCAGTGTAACATACAAAATGGTGTACAAATCAGTGAGAATAAAATTACAAATAAAACACAATTGATAACTCTGTCTGGGCCAGGAAATACCAACATAATGAGCCACGAGTCTCTAATTGAAAACAATCAGTTAAATTCATTTATTAATTCAACAAGTATTTATTGATACACATGAGTCCTCTATTCATCTTAAATAATTAAATAAATAAATCATTAAAACAGGATTTTCAATAGAGATACAGCATACTAATCACTGTGGGATATTAGCTGGTTGAGAGACCCCTTTTATATATGATTTGCTTATAAATATATCATACATGTATATGTATTAATATTTTATTGTTGCTAATGCTTTACTATTTCACAGAAAAATATTATCAGGCAGGCTATATTTAGCAAGTAGAAAATGGAAGAGTTGAGTGAGAAAAATTGTTAGTGGCAGAAATGATAATAAAGAAAGATGAATAATTAAGAAAGCATGGGAATGTTAAGGGAGTGGTATATAATTTAGTCTGGGGAGTGAAGTGTGGAAGCCCTCAGGACAGATTAACTTGACTGTTAGGTGAAGAGTCTTGATGGTCTGTATTTGATTTTTCTGCATTAGGTAGTGAAGAGCTACTTAATCTGTGTAAGCGACCGCCAACATTTAGGTTAGCATTTCAGGAGTCTCAAGACTATACTTTCAGGGATCATTTCTATAGTTCATTACTATTTCAAGAGTCTCAAACTGGAAGAAACAAAGAGTAGTCTAACAACATTAGTAATGATAAAAAGTAATAATCTTTTACAATAGTGTGTGAACAGTCTTGAATTGGAAATGGAAAGAAGTATATGGCATAAACGAGAGAAATACCACAGATGCAGGAACAAGAGGTCTTTCCGAGAGATGGCAAGAAAGAAGAAGAAATCAATGGTGAGTGCATTCGTAAGATTGAGTGTCTGGGTTAAAGGCTCTGTCATTAACAGAAATAAGGAAGTTAGGAGGAAGAGCTACCGTGTATTGAGAATATAAACAGTTTGGAGTTGGACATGTTGAGATTGAGGTACTTCTCAGAACAAAGATGTCCTTCACGGAGTTGAAATTTTGAGTAGAGAGCTCAAAGATAATGATATGGATATGAAAATCACCAGTATGTGTTTGAGACTGAAGCGGTGAGTCACGCATTCAAAGAAAAAGATACAGGGGAAAAAAGGGTCAAGAACTGCGCTTTTGGATATCCCTAGATAAAATAATCAAAAGAGAAAGGGCCAAGAGAATAAAGACAGTTACAAATCTACAGAAATACCATTTCAAAACTGAGGTGCTTGTCAGTAGGGTCAAGTGTGGCTGAGAATTCCAGGCAGGGGGGCAGAGTGGGAAGTGGCGGATTTATTGATTGGAATGCATCAGTCATTTTTGAGAGAGTTGCTTAGAGTAAGGCAGAGGGGATGGGCCAAGTGCTGAGGTGGAGACAGCCAATGTAGACTAGTCTTTCAAGAAGTTTGTAATGGCAAGCAGAGGGAGCTAAATGATATTATAGGAGATAGCAGGATTAAAGAAAAGTTTGGTTTGCTTATTTTAAAACAGGAATGAGTTCAAGAAGAAGAGATTGAAGATGCTGAAGAGAGATGGAGTACACATCTAGAAAAGGAAAGAGGGAATATGACGTAAGGCACGGTAACGGCGATATGTAGGTATTGACTGGAGGAAGATTTTTTTTCTTGGACAGAAGACAATGATGAGTAAAGATATGGACAATTCAGAAGCATGAGAAGTGGAGAGATTTGAACGAGCTCACATCATATGTCCTTGTGTTCAGTAATATACGGAAGTGAGGTTACAGTTTTCTTAAGCCTAAAATAAAACAAAAAAATTACTTTTAAAAGAAGTTGGGCACTCAACAAATAGCAGTAATTTAAAGTACTTTGATGCTGAAGAAAACTAAGTTTCCACAGGGACATAAAAACTGCCTCTTGAAAGTGACAACTTGCTTTGTTTTGTCATGATAAAACTGACATCAAGAATATGCACAACAGTTGAGGTTCCAAGCAATGATCTAATAACCTGATGGATGCAGAAGCACCAAATATCACCAAGAAGGAGTCTGCATGTGTTGGATGCATCTGACAGCTGGCTAGTTTGATTTAAAATTACAAATTGAACAGATATAAACTCTTATTTCTTGACGATCATTAACCGAGACCCATAAAAGTGCCATTAATTCTGTAGTAGTCAGCAAAATGCTTTGTAATGATCTAACATTAATGCACCCCACTCCTATAAAACCCCCACGGCAGCAAAGATTTACTCTGTAATACTAGTTGGGTTTTCAGAAGCTTAACATCCCTGCCAATGCACCTGCTTTCCAGAAGATCATTAGGTAAAAATCCCAAGACAGCACAATCAACCTGGCTTCAGTTACCTTACCGTCTGGTAGAGAAGAAAATTAATGTTATTTGATGAGTCTCACTCCCAAGATTGGCTAGTGTATAGTTACTAGACCAGCTGTCTGAGGGGTCCTTAGGTCTGTTCTAAGCCAACCCAGCTCATCGTCTGCGTGGACCCCAAGTCCCAACATAGTACACTAACACACCGTCTGCAGCCCGCACCAGCTGTTACACTATTGTACGGGTACTTAACAGGATTATAGCACACGAAACCACACTGGCTGTGAGTACTTTATCGTTCAACTACAACTTTACCAGGACTCTCACAGAAGCCATTGTACTTTGTAAAAGAGCCTAAAACCAAAACATCAGATATTAAACAGGTATTCAAAACAAGAAGCCAAGGAGAAAAGGAAGACTCCTAATACGGGGTTATTGCAAAGCCCATTTAAAAAAGGATTTCTCTTTTATTCTCACTTCCTATGGAAAATAATACAAACTAGCATAGGAAAATCCTACTTTATCTCTGAATGGAGTTACACAGCCTTAATCTGAAATCTGCTTTTCTTCTTCCGGCTACAAGAAGCCAAGCACGGCATCCCATCAAATTGCAAGGGGAGATTTGTCACATTTGACTGGTTCTCAGGCTACGAGTTGTCAGCTAGATGCTGATCTGAGATAGCAGTTACCCCCCACTGACATCTACACCCTACACTGGTCACCCAACTATTCTTCTCTGGCCAAACGCTTTTCCCTTGGCTGCTGCTGTATCCGATCAGGGAAAGAGGAATAGATCAACACTTCCTTCATACATCAGAGCAGTCTTCCAAGGAGAACTGCAGTAAAATTGCTTTGTTTTACATAACAGCCAACCCTGATATTTAATGGTAGAAAAAAAGTAGCCACAGGCAAAATGTAGTGAATCTCACAGAATCTCCAATTTAACTATATAAAATAGGACAAAGTCATGACTATTAATAGAGATGCAGCTTGCTTTTAGATTTGGATGAAACATGATCACACAATTTTTTTTAAAAATGGAGAATTTTCTTTTTAACCAGAAATAAATTTCTTAGGGGCAGTTTTTAAAGTTAGTATCTATATGAAATGGCTCTGATTACTTCCTTGTTTCAATGCAAGCTAGAATGCCTTCTTTAATGCTTAAAAATGTATATCACAATATATTTCTTCCAGTTACTCTTTCCAGATAATGTATTAGCAGAAATAACAATGATTCATTTAGGATGACACTGTACTTTCAATTAATGTTCCATAGAATGAAAGCAATGTTTCCAAGTTTTTCAATTTCGATTTAAAAGCATGCTTCTATTTTTAAAAAGTGCATACATGCAACATCAATGTACTTTTGTTGTTTGTCAATGTCAGTTATAAATTCAAATAAATGATAATCTGCTGCAGAAGGATGCTCATAGAAGCAGGAAAAATAATCCTATTAGAACTGCATAAATTCTACTTGGCATTCCATGTTCAGTATTTTTATGAAAATATACAAACCTGTAATTACACAAGTTGTATGTTGCATATATAGAACAAAGACTGCTTATTATTTGTTGCAAGGATAAATAATTAGTAATTTAATGAATCAGAGTTTGTATTATATGACTATCAAGGGAGTTAACGTGGGATTAAGTTTGGAATATCATATATATGAGAAAGTGTGGTGAAATCTTAACACCCACACATGTCCTTGTCTTACGGCTCAACTCCCTCTACTCACTCAACAAACACTGTATAGTCTTGTCATTCTACAACATTCCCATGCACCTGCATCCCTGTGTTATTTCCTCTACCTTGAATACCATCACCCATCTGAGAATTCAAACTTTACCACTTATGTGAGCTTTTCCCTTCTTTCTCTGTTTGTAATTATTGCTATTATGGGGATTCTGACATTGTATTCTTAGTTGCTTGCTGGATTGTGACATTTCTGAGGACATGCATCATCTTTGCATTCTTGGCATCTTGAATACTGCCTGGTATACAGCAGACACTCAATAAGTACAATGGATAATTGAATGAAATGTAAGATGCTAAAACAGTGGACAAATTAAGGGAGAACATCACATATAAATCTGTTAAACTATTAATGTTGTTGATGGTTTTTGTCAATTGTTCTTCTTGAAACTAGATGATGCTGTTCAGTTCATGTTAACAATGACGCTTACTTACCAAAACTTCTCTGGCCAAAGACAGCATTGCCTATGAAATAACATTCAATTTTCTGTCAGCTTGGGGGGAGGAGGAGGAAAGAAAATACTGCAACATTAAAGGTATGTATGAATCACAAGCCTTTTTTTAAATTTCCAAAAATGTTAAAATATATTAATATAAAAATGAGAATTGAGGAAATATGGCAATTTCCTTTCCAAGTAGGAATATTTGGAAATCATCTTTGGTCAGGCTATGACATCCATCTGAATATTACAAGTCTAAAAGCGGTAAACAGAGGTTACCTCTACACTTGTATTAATAAATGACAAAATAAGGCTATCATTATAGAAAGCCAAAATCAAGTTTCTTTAACCACATATCCTTTAGATGCTTTTTAACACTAGGTTTAAACACCAACACATATGATGCTTTTAAGTAGGGAGTATTATGGTAGCATTTGGGGAAAGTTCACATATATTTGGACTCAGCTGGAACACCCTGCTGCAATATGTAAGAATAGACCTAATCCAACACATATTTCAAGATCAACTTGAACAAAACTAGAACAGCTACCTAGGGAAGAAAAACAATTCATTCCTTGTAGCCATGTCCTGTGGCTAAATATGTCCAAAATTTTAGCTGTATATAAAAATACATGTTGAGCAAAGTAAAAGCCCAAATGTTTTAATCAGAAAGTCCCCCTTTTGCCATTCTTTGTCTTCATAAAGGAGAAAAAGATTCTCTGGTCTACAACAGAAGGAAAGTGATTGCTCTAAAATAAAAATTTAGTTACCAGACTCAAAACTATGGTAGATATATGTCTACAGAGAAAATAGGAAACATAGACATAAATTTTGAACATTTGCTCACAGTTTAATTCAAATCCTCTTTTCCAATTTACACTATGTTTAAATCCTCAAATTTTAATGACACAGTTTAGGAAAAAAATATTTGTCAATCCCAGAAAAAATACTTGGGTCTCTATCAATCACACAGTTGTAAAGTCAGAGAAGAAAACTGAAATACGGTTTTGCTTCTAGGTCCTGTGTGTCCTAGCCAGACTTAGTCTGTCTCATTCTATTTAAACTTTAAAATGAATTTAAAGTATAAACACATTATACTTGCAAAACGTGAAAATAAGGCAAAACTTAGAATAATTTTATTTCAAGAGTCAAGATCTTGATTATCTAACAAAATAAAAGCAGATAGTAAAACGTGACATATTCAGCACATTCCTTCCATGATAAATTACCCTTTGCAAAACTGAAAGACATACTGTAACTCAACGTTAAGGTTGCTATGGCAAAGCATGCCTTCTGGACACAATTCCTCGTTTCCAAATAATTATGTTTTATCTACCATAAGGTAACCAATTTCTTTCTTTAAATACAGAAGAAAAATATTTCTATACTTAACTACAATACTTCCCCAAAGTCTGAATTTCACCAAAATGTTGGATGCTTTACAACAAAGGCTGTTAGCTTTTAGAAATTTGATGATGTCAATATTTTCCTATACACAGATCAAGATGTCTGTTCATTCAATTTTTATTTATATATGGACAGTATATACTGCTAGACTCTAGGAAGAAAAAGCAAAGTTACAAACCAGTAACTAAAATTTACAAAGTTTTATATATATATATATATATATATAAAAGAAAGTCCCATTGAATTTTCCTCTTAAATATACCTTCATTCCACCCACATCTATATTTTTTACTCACCCAACCGAGTTGAAATTACTATCATCTCTCATCTGAACTGTACACAGCTAATCCCAGTGCAGATGTCCTATCTACCTCTGACACCTTCCATAACAAGTTCTCTATAACTCATCTAGACTGGAGGCATATTTTAAAATATAAACCAGATCATATTGCATCCCTACTTCAAAATTGTATGAATTCTGGGTGTCTTAGAATTAAATACCTAAATCCGTAGCCCTGTTTTTAAGGTCCAGCATGATTTGAACTGTTCCTTTCCAGTCTGAGCCCATCTGCTCTCCTTCAGTCAGCAGCCTTCATTCAATTCTTCAAATGTCCACCCTAGACCCTGCTACCCCAGGGCCTTTGGCTGTGCTAGCAGTCCCTCTGAATAAAGAATATTTCTCTTTGTCTCATAAATGTCTACTTATTTTATAATGTCACTTCTTCTAGGATACCTTTCCTGAAGCTCAAAATGAGATTATTTGTTTGTTATCCATTTTTGTATCATGCTGTATTTTTCCATCATAGCAGCTATTATAGTTTTAATAACTTTTGTAAATTTGATTTATACTAATCTGCTTCAATAAGTAAGCTCTTCTAGATTTTTGAGTTTCAGATATGAAGAATTTTTTTGTTTTTTTTTTGAGGGTAGTGCACAATTTATTAGAAGTCATCTATCCATGTTTTCCTTTCTTCTTTCTTTTTCTTTTTTTAGTTTTAATTTAAAAAATTCTAATTGACATGTAAAAATTATACATATTTATGGGGTACATAGTAAAGTTTCCATACATATAATGTATAGTTATCAGATCAGGGTAATTAGCATATCCATCATTTTAAATATTTATTTCTTTGTGTTAGGAACATTCAATATCCTCCTTCTAACTGTTTGAAACTATGTATTACTGTTAACTATAATCATCTTGCTACAGTGCTATAGCACACTGGAACTTATTTCTCCTATCTAGCTGTAATTTGTATCCTTTAACACATCTCTCATTGTATCCCCTTCCTTCTACCCTTTACAGCCTCTGGTATCCTCTATTCTACTTTTTACTTCCATGAAATCAACTATTTTTTAGATTTTACATATGGTTGAGAACATGCGGTGTTTAAATTTCTGTTCCTGGTTTATTTCACTTAGCACAATGCCCTCCAGTTCCATCCATGTTGTTGTGAATGACAGGATTTCATTCTTTTTTATGGCTATTCCATTGTGTGTGTGTGTATATGAGGTCTGCCCGGAAAGTATCCAGCCACTGTTAATATAACAAGAATGGTGTTTTTCACGGTACATGGCTGGATACTTTCTGGACAGACCTCATATATTCACACACCACATTTTCTTTACCCATTCATCTGTTTTTGGACACCTAGGTGTTGCTGCTATTCTATAAGAGATAATGAGGATTTAGCTCTTTTCCTCCCCTTCCAATATTTGATATTAATTGTCCTATCATATTTTCATTTAAATCAATATTTAGTCATCAAGCCATCATAACTTCATACATAAGGTTCATAGCCAAGCCATGTGGTACATTATGATTATATTTCCTTTCTTTATACAATGTCTTCCTTTCCCTGGAGTCAATATTGACCCTCCTTTTTGTTTGTTTGCTGAGTATGAATGTGTACATCTTTACAACAGAAACTGCTAGGTGTCGCCTATCACCCATCCCTTTTTCCAAAATGAGAGAACTCCAAGTTTTTAACTTGGCTCATGATTACCCAAAATGAAGACTGCATTTCTCAGGTGTGGCCATGTTCTGACCAATGAGAAGTCAGTGAAATGTCATGTGGCAGCTTCTAGGAACCTTCCTTAAGTCACTGCTGGCTCATGCCCTTTGCTCATTTTTCGTCATCATCCTTTTCTCCTTCCTGCTGTCCTGCCAGCAGAAATAAAGTGGACATGACTGCAGGTGGGGCGTTCATCTGGACCATGAAGGGATCTTGGGAGAGGAAGCCAGGTATGCCCGTGCATGTGGGTCAAGGGGTCTGTGACTGCTACGGTGCACATAAAATTGTATTTGGGTGTATCTAGACACAGTGGGAACAATTCTGTAGGAATTATAAGATTTTCAATTAGAGGACCCTTACTCTAAAATTTTAATTCAAGTTGATTTCATGCAATCGTCTTATTTTATAACTAAGAAAACTGCCCCAGACAGATACCTTGTCTTACCTAAGATCATACGTAAATGTCTAGCAGACATGGGACTAGATGTGACTTGACTTGACTAGACTAGACCGAGCCCTCTTTTCTAACCTTCTTGTCAGCTTTGTATTCTCCTTCTTCTTAGCTATAACCACCTGAGAGAAAAAGCTGCTGATCACATTGTGAACTGAAATTAATAGAGAAAGAAAGTGAAAAGTGAAGGACATAGCTGTTCTATTTTGTTTACTATAGGGCCTTGTAAAGAATTAACTGGGTTTAAATGAAATGCCTTTCGATGTCTTTTACTTGAAATCACATTCTTGCTTTAAATAAGCATTCCCCAGAAAAGCAATAAGCCAATAGGATAAAATAAGCCAGAATTTGCTTATCCTCCAAGTTCTTTAGCATGCTAAAAAGTCAAACCGGAGGTGCAATGTCTGTGCTTTTGTTGATGAGTGCCCAAGAAAAAGGAACTCCGTATCTATTGATTTTTTTTTTTGTCTTTCACCCGGTGAGAGAAGTCAGTCTGATCAATGTAATTTCTCACTCCCAGGTACAAGTTTTACTACTATAACCTACGACTAACAATAGAGAAATACGAGGGGAGACAGTGTATCTCTAAGGTGGCACATGGGGACTGTCATCCTTCTACTTTCTCTTCACTTTTCCTTTCTTAAACGGGAAGATGAAGGAAGTGGAGCTAGAAATGAAGATTGGTACCGTAAAAAGAATAGCTGGACTTACATATCTGAGGGTAATAAATATGTATGTTCATACTTGTTCTCACTTTCCAGGCATTAGGTTATGAAAGCCTATGCTTCACTTGCTGCAAATTCCCAATCAGATTTGACTAACTCTTTCTCAGGTAGCTCTCATGTGCCCAACAGTGAAAAAGGTGCTTTGTCATGTTATGTCATTTCATCCTTGCAACAGCCTTTTCATTTTTAAAGATGAAGAAATTAAGGCTGAGACAAGCTCAACAGTCAGAGCCATTAAGCCAGAACAGGATTCCAAATTAAATCAGTCTTCCTTTACATCTCACTGTGTAGCATTCTTCCTCCTAGGTAGGTATCAAACAGAATATACTTTCTGACATTCTAAAGGCTAAAGACTACATCATTTAAGCTATGAAAATGACATAATATTTTAATATTTGACTTCAGACTGGACCAAAACAATATCAGAAGGCTTAATAGTTAAATGGTGTAGCAGTAGACATGTTAATTACGGCATGGTCTGTGGTAAAGGATTCTAAGCAGAGGCTTGTATTTCCAGGGTAAATTATCATGCAAACGTTTCAGAATATCCATCTTCATCTTTGTAATGATTTTACACATATATGTCTGTATGTGTTGTGTGTGTATGTGTGCACTTGCCAGCATATGAGAATATAAAGCATTTTTAGGAGGCATTTATGCTTATGATTTTTAAATAAAAACACTAAAGAAGGCAAGTGATGCCCATGCCCAACAGAACATGGAAAAAAAAAAAAACGGAGTTAGAAATCCTTACGGGAGAAATCATGCCTGGTATTGTTCACATTTTTAAAGTATTTAATTTTCTCATTGAGGTAAAAATTGAAATAGAAGTTTATAGGCTGCTATGAGTTGAAGTGTGTCCCTCCCCCCCAAAAAAAAATGCATTCAAGTCCTAACCTCCGGTACCTCAGAATGTGATTTTATTGGAAAATAGAGTCATTATAGATGTAATTGGTCAGATGGGGTCATACTGGAGTAGGGTGGGCTCCTAATCCAACAGGAATGGTGTCCTTGTAAGAAGGTGGCCATGAGAAGACACAGACACAGGGAGATGCTACGTGAAGAAGGAGGGAAGGTTGGAGCTATGCAGCCATAAGCTAAGGAACACCTATGGTTACCAGAAGCCGGAAGAAGCACAGAGGATCCCCCCTAGAGCTTCAGAGAGAACATGCCAGCTGACACCTTGATTTCAGATATCTGGCCTTTAAAACTGTGAGGGCAAATTTCTGTTGTTTTAAGCCACCCAGAGACAGCAACAGCCCTATGAAATTAATACATATGCTAACATTAGTTTTCTCTGAGTTTCACCGAGAATACCAAAAAGTATCTTTTAATATCTGAAACTTAGTGAGAATACAGAGGAACTTTTCATAAGTGATATTTCTGAATCTTAATCTATAAAGTGATAAAGAACTGAAATGCCAAAACAAAAAAATGAGAAATGATCTCATATCAGTGAGTTCCATAATAAAGGGAATAAATGCATCTAAGAATGATAGAGGAAACGTCTCTCCTCAATACCCCCATAATACGCCAGGAATCCCTCTGTCTACTTATCTTTTTCCCCAATGGACTGGAAAGTATCTGAGGATAGAAATCTTGTTTTTTGGTTCTTTTGCACCTAGCAGCGTGCCTGGGGGAGCTGGTAAAGAGTCAATAAATATAAGTACTGAACAGATCAATAAAGGAATAACAAAATAGCATAGATTTTTAACTTATAAAAAAAATCTAGAAATGAGAGGTATTTAAAATTTGATTCCTAAAAGTATGGCAAATCCTATTTAGAGGCTATAGATGACTTTAAAAAAATATTTTGTCCTCTTCAACTCTCACTATATTTTTTTATCTTTGTTGTTACATTTAGGAATATAATGAACCTCCTCTTTTAAAACTGAAACTATTTGGAGCCAAAATTCATTCCATAATAGTAATAGTTTTGCTTTTGATACCACTTGGATTCTACTTACATATTCCAATAGCTTGGAAAATTTGTAGAAGTTTTTAAAGGAAAAAAGCAGAAATTTTTCTTTTTTCATTCAGCAAGTATTAATAATAGAAATGAATATCCTTCAATCCCAAAAGTAATAAGAAGAAAGAATAAAAGTAAGAGAGAAAGAGAGGGAAGAAAGTTTAGGAAGGAGAAAGAAGAAAAAGAGAGAAACAAATAGTAAATTTGTTCATCCAGATCTTGGAAAATTCTATAAGAATATCATATTGTTTATTGTAAAAATGTATACTATACTACCCAAAGTGATCTACAGATTCGATGCAATCGCTGTTAAAATACCAACATCATTCTTCACAGATGTAGAAAAATTAATTTTACGCTTCGTATGGAACCAGAGAAGACCCCGCATAACAAAAACAATTCCAGACAATAAAAACAAAATGGGAGGTATCAACTTACCAGACTTCAAAAACTTTATTATAAGTCTGTAGTAATCAAAACAGCTTGATACTGGCACAAA